>LTAE01000752.1:33387-51411 GCA_001647135.1 Pontederia paniculata
TATATATATATGTATATGTATATATATTTGGGCCTTTCTTTTATTGGGCCATCACATGAAGTGTGTCAAACTTCTTGAAAATACAATCTAGATATCCGAGCACTTGTTGTTGGCAATCAGATCAAGAATCATAAATCCCTCTTTTGCGGCCTTCGAACACAACATAATAACACATTGACCCAATCATTCTAAGCCTCCTCTGAATTATTTCCTGAAAAATATGAAAATCACAATCAGTACATTTGCAAGAGTTTAATAAAACTAACTTAGTAAAGAACGAGTTATTTAGTGCAAACTGAGGAAACAAACTGAAGACCTAAAATTTCAATGGACAAAGATAAAGTAATATAAGTTAATTTAGAGCGAAGAACATAAAAAAAAAGTTAACACTAATTAAATGTATAATCTATTGCTATAGTTGAAAGATTCTTACTACGATGGCGTCGGTGATCATTCCATAACTTAGTTGCTATATTATCCTGTAGTTGTTCGCCACAAATCCTCTCATTGTTACCAGCATTTAAAAATGGTACCCAATCATCCGCTCTTTCAGACATGGGTATGAGGTTAGTGCCTTGTTGTAGTACTTATCTTCTCCTTGAAAACATCGAATGGAGTTATGTATGACACAACATGCTAGCACAATCCTCCTTTGGGTTTCGATTATTCAGTAGCTTTTCTAAGTATCTTAAATCATCTTTTTAATATGCCAAAAGCTTGCTCCACACAATTCCTCAGTTGTGAATGATGATGATTGAAAAGGTCCTTGGCATCTCAATACCTTCCAGCACGAGTGTTCGCATCGAGTGTACCCAAATGATATCTTCCTCCCCCATATGGTGCCAAAAATTTATCTGTATTCGAGTAACATGAATCCACGAGATAATATTTCCCTACAACAGAAAAAAAATTATTTGCTAACATACATGAAGCCCAAAATAACAATAACAACATAATAGGTTGTACCTTCGGGTATGACAAAATCTCCAACTCAAGACACCATTTCAACATTTTCATATCTCCAGCAGACCCTTCCCATCCAGTGCAAACATAAAGAAATGTCTTATCGAATGATACTGCAGCCATTTTATTTTGCGATATAACACCTTTACGATTGCGAAAGGTACTTGTTTCGACTTTTTTATATGTGCGGGGATGTGTATTTAGTCAATAGCCCCGATAGCATCCTAAAAATTAAAAAATGCTGATGTTAGTGCAAGTACGTTTAATAACACAAAATATGTGTATAAAACATTAAACTCACTACAAAGTATGGATACACAGTATGTTGTCCTCGTACACGTGGATGAACACCTACATTTTGAGTCAGAAGTTGAATAAACTCTTCACTCAATGCATAAATAGCTTTAAGTACCGAGTGAAAGTGTCGTGATATTGTTTCCCCGGAGCGTTGAAATATCTCTTGCAAAGTTGCAATCTCCTATTACCATATTCTTGACCGATAGCATTTAAGAATATCTCCAACTGCTCATGGACGCTAACAAATCTACTTGGCCTCAAAAGTTTCCTATTGACTAATAATTCTTCCAACTTTAAAAACATTGTGTTTAGAACCCTAAAATGATGATATCCACGCTTAGGATGACCATTGAGAATTTCATTAACTAACTGATTCCCCGTGAATGACCGAGTATGACAGGGCATCCTCACAATAGGTTCTGCAATTGCATCTTCACTACTTTCATCATTATCTAACGCCGCGACTAAAACATCTTGTTGAAATTGCTCCTCCTTAAGAAGTAAAAGTAAAACATCTCTTTCCATCTATTACATTTCACATATGTTTGGATATCAGCAGTATATATGTATATNTATATATATATATATATGACAAATTATAACACTAATCATGAAGTGGAGACAATCGCATGATACATAACATTTTGAATTGATAAATATGATGATAGTTCATTACGCACACAAGTTATCCATAACAGCAAACTTCTAACATAATATGATGATAATTGATTACACACAACTTACCCATAATAGAAAGTTCTAACATAATATGATGATAGTTCATTACACACACAAGTTACACATAATAGCAAATATCTAAAACACACAGCCACGTACTAACATAAGAAGGCTTAACAACATCTAATTATCTTCCAAAAAGGATCCTACATCATCACTAGAAGGTTGACCCTCAGTTGCTTGAGGAGGAATAAAGCGTTGAGTTGGATGAACTCCTGTAGGTCTAGAAATCGACGGGGAGTTTGCTACGTAGTCAGATGTTCCATGTGTGGTGTAGTCAACTTGTATATATTGTGTGTGATAATCCATCTGATAAGGCATTCCAACATTGTAGCTAACATTTGATTGCATGGGTGACGGGTTTGGCACAAACAACACGCTAAAGGACCCCCGATGAGTGAAGCTGGAAGTAGCACTTCTTGATGGTGGATGTTTTTTAAACGCATTGGATATCCAACCATTCAACATTGTGTCATCAATGCATTGCTTAAATAACCACTGCTCTTCCACATCAATCAATGTTCTTGTAATTGCCAAGCAAATTTCGCCACTGAGAATTTTTTCATCTAAAATTGCCAAACACTCCTCTGCCCTCTTCATAGGATTACTCTTTTTTTCCTTGTATGGCAATCTCCCTAATTATTTGCAATCTCTTAGACCCCTGTTCAACAAGTAATGTTAATGTCTCATCTTTCATTTTTTTTCTTCCTTGCAGTAGACAGAGTTGACCCTTCCATAGATCTCTTACCAAATGAAGTGGTCTGTTGGTAGGTTTCAGTGTCATCTCCTTGAAATTTAGATGCAAGAGGAGTTCCTGTGGTCATGTCTATAATGTTGTCATCAGAACTATTCGATCCCTCTTTTAGCGGTACTTGATTTCTACTACCGACATTTTTTCTTCCTGTGGTAATATTCTTGGCAAATAACGTGGAAAAATCATTATCATACGGAAAGCTCTTATCTCAAATTTTTGAAATATTGTGATCAACCTGTTGTCAATTAAGAAGTTAGTAATCCACAATGGCCTGCTTAATTGTATTTTAGAAAAACACTCACCGCAATAACCTCATCCCGCATAGATGGGTTAGGTGCCTCGGGCATATGTTTCACTGGATCCCAACCCCAGCTACTTTTGTTCAACAACAACGTAACCAAAACGTAATTCCTTTTCAACACTTTCAAATGATTTTTAAGATGTTGTACTTCCATATTTCGTCCACTTGTTTGATTAAATTTTGTTTTCATTCGCTTCCATGCTTAGGGATGGAAAATTTTATTGTTAAAAAGGCCCTCCACATTTTCCTGCATCATTAAGGCCACAAAAAGTTAGTCCATTTCAACACTTCATTTATTAGACATTACTATCCCTTCTTCATCGTTCTCCTTCCCTTTCCCTTTATCCTCTTTTGGAGGCATCACTACATATATCACAAAAGTGATATGGGTCAAGCATTGGTTAGTAAGACAAATATTAAAAAAGCCCCCCCAAGTTGCCTAGCACATTCAAAGAAGAAAAATATCATTTCTTATAGACAAATTAAAAAATGAACTCATTTGACATTCATTTCAAATGGTACAAGCATATAAAATTACATATAGTCATTCCCTTCAATTAAAAATTCATTTGAACGCATACAATTTTTTTCTTCTCAAAGTAAAGAAACTACTTGGCAATATGTAATGAGAAAAACTTGCCTTGTCAACCTATTCTCTTTTCTTGTACACGAGGTTGGCGACCACCTATTAGTACAGGTGAGGCCTGTAAATTTTTTAAAATCACAATCAAAGATCTCTCGTCTTCAAATGAAGGAAATAACAAATGCATGCACACTGCCTAAGAGAGAGCGAGATACACAAATGCATACACAAGGTTGCATATATAAGTAGAATAATTGGAGCATGATAAGGATACGAAGGCTTCAAACTATAAAAACTGGGTATAGTGCACAAATTTAATGATCAAACATTGTAAAATATGAAAAGAAAATATGAAAAGGTTTCAAACTATCCCTTTGCAGTTTGTTTAAATTTTGAATCTGCATAGCTTGGTAAAAGGATGCAAATACATTTCTTCTATATAGTTTGCCATGAAATCATTCATATGATAATTCAAGAAGTAAATGTCGAGTCATTTATAACACAAATTGGAGCGTTATTGTTTTCGAGGTATAAACACATTCCTATATATATTATTTTAGTACTCATGAAAGAACTTCCAACACTTGTTTTTTGTTCAATTCATTGTGTTTCTATGCATCGGGCATAAGTTAGACGAGAGAGAGAGAGAGAGACGCAGAGAGAGAGAGAGAGAGATGCAGAAGGACGAGAGAGAACGAACGAGAGAGAGAGAGATCCAAAAATATGAAAGAGAGTGAGAGACACAGAGAAAGCGAGAGACGTAGAGTGAGCGAGAGAGAGACAAAAGAGAGAGAGAGAGAGAGAGCAAAAGAGAGAGAGCCTGAGAGAGAAAGATGGGGAGAGGGAGAGAGATAGATATAGCAAATGAGAGAGAGCGAGAGACAAAGATAGACGTAGAGAGAGCGAGAGAGAGAGTGAGCGACGCAGAGAGTGAGAGTGAAACATAGAGAGAGCGAGGGAGAGACAAAGAGAGCGAGAGAGAGAGAGAGAGAGAGAGAGAGAGAGAGAGAGACGTAGAGAGAGCGAGAGAGAGACGCAGAGAATGAGAGAGAGAGTGAGACGAAGAGAGCGAGGGATGCAGAGAATGAGAGAGAGTGAGACATAGAGAGAGAGACACAGAGAGAGAGAGAGACGCAAAGAGCGAGACATAGAGAGAGCGAGAGAGAGTGTGAGACGTAGATAGAGTGAGAGAGAGACACAGAGAGAGCGAGAGAAAGCATGAGAGAGAGAGAGAGAGAGAGAGAGAGAGAGAGAGAGAGAGAGAGAGATGCAGGAATGAAGTAAGAACAGGGAAAGAAACAAAACAACTTCAAGATGTCCATATCAAAAAAAGATGCACGAGAGACGTAGATAGAGTGAGAGATGCAGAGAATGAGAGAGAGTGAGACATAGAGAGAGTGAGAGAGAGAGAGAGACACACACACACAGAGAGAGAGACGCAAAGAGCGAGACATAGAGAGAGCGAGAGAGAGTGTGAGACGTAGATAGAGTGAGAGAGAGACACAGAGAGAGCGAGAGAAAGCATGAGAGAGAGAGAGAGAGAGAGAGAGAGAGAGAGAGAGAGAGAGAGAGATGCAGGAATGAAGTAAGAACGGGGAAAGAAACAAAACAACTTCAAGATGTCCATATCAAAAAAAGAGCTCATGTTCTTTTTACTAAAAAAAATCTTATGAATAAAATTCAGCAAATAATACATCAAATTGCTTCAATTCACAACAACTATAGAGATCTCATATTGCAACATCTTTTTTAGAAAAAAAGAAACATGTTGCCTTCAACAATACTTCAACCTCTACCATGAACATGTCAATGTCTCTGAAGCCAACTTTTTGCAAATCATTGAAAGAAGAAACAAAAAAATGTAAACTTTATCAATAAAAACAGGCAGAAACAATTAAAAGAAGCAATCCACACACCAATTAGAAATTCTCAGAAACGAAGATGAATAAAAGAAGGGAAAAGGGAGAGGAAAAACAATCCACACACCAGTAGAAAGTAGCAGCCGAAAAGAGAGAGAGAAAGTGAGACATAAAGAGCGCAATAGAAAGAGAGAGATGCAGAGAGAGAGAGATACAGAGAGAGAGAGAGAGAGAGAGAGATAGAGAGAGACCACACACTAGTAGAGAGTGCAGATCAAAGTTGGAGAGTGCAGATCTGAGTCGGAGAGTGCAGAGGGAAGTTGAAGAGGGCAGATCCGAGTCGGAGAGTGCAGATCGAGTTGGAGAGTCGACGATCCACTGCATTAGGGCAAGAAATTAATCAAACCAAGCCAAATCTTCAATCTCTCAATAGGGAAAGAAATTGGATCAAGAAGACTCACCGGTGACGACAATGATGAGCGTCAAAAGAGAAGAGCGCTTGAGGAGAAGAGCATCGTAAGGAATGTCTACGATAGAGAAGTGGAGCAGACGATAAGTGAGAGAGAGAAAAAATGAGGGGGTGTTTGCATGAGGGCAACGTTGGAAAAAAAAGAAAATGTCGTCTCATTTTTTAGAACCGAGCGATTCCACCAAAGCGGTGAAATCGCTATGGCAGAACCTTGGGCTGCCCGTGGGCTGCCCGAGGTTTTGACATATTGGTTCTACATGTGGTTTTTGTGCCCTGTTTGGTGGAACCCATTAGAACCGAGCCCAAGTTCAGGCCCCGATTTTATTTGCCAAACAGGGCCTTTATGCCTAAGGGTATTGAATATTCTCATAAAGTATGATTATAATAATATATAGAGTCTATATATAAATGATGATTTGATATGTTTTTTATTTATTTTGATAAATTCTCTCTTTTTCAATTAAGCAATAAATTTTAACCTTTCTTTTTTAATTTTTTTAACTCTATATTTACTTATGTTTATATTAATTTGTTTTAGTTTACTATTTTGAAAATGTAAGTGATATATGATATTGACCATTCTACATATTCTTTAATTTCTTACATTTTTATAATTTAAGATATGCCAAAATGAAATTATTTTGTTAATATGTGAACGTAATATATTTGCATTAAACTTTAGATAATACTTACCATTAAATTTTATTTTTTTTATGAATTAAATTGAATATAACATATTATTTTGCATTTTTCTATGGTCATAAAAAATATTTTAAAGGGTGATCACTTAATTCAGAAAATATAATTCAAGATGAAGAAAGTGAAAAAGAGAGTATGAATGGAACTTCACATATAAAACAAAACCAAATTGATTTGACTACTCTTTTGGCTGATCTTGGGGAAAGAAGAAAATAAAATCCTAAATGATCTATATGAGATTAGAAGAGCATATTTACTTAGAGGACCATTCCAACCTCGGAATCATAAGTTCCCTCAAACAGAAGTGGAAGATAAATTATGTCGATTCAATCTTGATTGGTTCGATCTGTATTACAATTGGTTGGAGCAAAGCATTACAAAAAGTGTAGTATTTTGCTTATGTTGTTATTTATTGAAATTGATATTGAAAGTCAAAGTGGAGATGATGCATTTGTTACCGAGGGTTATACATGCTGGACTAAAAAATGATATTGGACATTCATGTTCGAGGTGTCAGCAGTGTTAATAATCGAGTTGTAACAGATGTGAAGACTTGATGAAGAAAAATCAATCTATCCAATTAATTTTAAATAAGCAATCAAATCAAGTGAAAAATGAAATACAATTCATTTATTTGTCTTGCTTCATTGTATATTTTTTTGCATCAAGGTTTATCTTTTCATGGTCACGAGGAATATGATAATTCATTGAATAAATTTTTTTTTTGAGAGCTTCTACAATTTCTTGCGGATCACAATGAAGATATAACTAAGGGCTTGTTTAGATTATGGTATTAGGAGAAATTAAAGTGGATGGAGTAAGTTAAATCTTGTTTGGATAAAAAAATTATAAGGGTCATAAGGGGTTTGGAGGGGTGACTCATACCTCTAAACTCCAAATATTTCATTCCACCAAATTGGTGGAATTAGGGAGAACGAAACTTTTTGCAAAACTATCCATTTAAATGACTTTTTAAAATTATGTCATAATTCATTTAAAATGATATTATTCCTTATATTATTTTGATTTATGATAGAGAAATATTTGACTTGAGTTCATTTTTTAGTTTAATTTTTTCTATCTTATTTTATAATTATTTAACAATTACATTTATTTAATTTGTATTCATTCACATTTGTTTTGCCTCGAGCGAATTTTTTGTCATCATATTTTAGATCTATTGAATGTCATCATAATTTTCTTTTCAAATTAGTTATTTTTTTATTCAATTTGAGACAAACAATTATTTTTATGATCATTTGAACAATGTTTTTATTAGTGTGATGATAATATTATTTTTTTCACTCTTTTTATATTTATCTTTCATCTTCGATCTTTTTTATCTTTATTTTTAAGAGAATAAAAAGATTGTGAAGAGAAATAAAATTTATTAGGAGTAAAAAATACTAAAAATAAGAGAAAAAACGTATAAAGATATACAAATAATGATAATATATAAATATTATAATAAATCAAATAAAAAGATAATACTAATATATTTATTAAGGGTCATAAAAAATTATATATAATAAAGGGTATAAATAACTTTTATTTAAATAATTCAAATATGATATGATTTAGTTTAGTTCATTTACTACCACAAAATTTTATACAAACACGAGTTTAATAATAATCCATCCTACGCCACCATCCCACTTTATACTCCACTATTTTATTCTACCTCTTCATTAGTTAGTTTCCAAACAAAACCTAAAGTTATTTTAAAAAATGATTTAAAAATCAATAAATGATGTCACGAGATATGCGAAAAGATCTTGTGAATGTTGTTGCACAAGAAACAACCAAAGCTATACTCAATGATCTTAAAGATGACTTATTTCAATGATCTCAAAGATCGACTTATTTAAAATTTTGGTTGAAGAGCCAATGTATATATTTAAAAAAGAGCACAGATAGTAGCTTTGTGTTTTGTAGATAAACAATGTATTATCAAAGAACGATTTTTTAGTCTTATTCATGTTAAATATACTATGCTTCAACTCTCAAGGAATCAATTGATTCATTGTTATCCCAACATAAGTTAAGTTTATCAAGGATAAGAGGACAAGGCTATGATGGAGCAAATAATATGCAAGGCAATTTCGTAGGTCTTAAAAGTTTAATTTTGAAAGAGAATGAATCAACATATTATGTTCATTATTTTGCACATCAACTTCAGTTGACCAAAGTAGCTATGGCAAAAATACCTGGGTTGCTATGCTTACCAACATAGTTGGAGCATTTAGTAAACGTCAAGATACGAGAAATTCAATCTGCTAAAATTGTTGAAGCTCTTAAAACTGGTGAATTACAAAGTGGTGAAGGATTGAATCAAGAAATCAATCTCAAAAGGGACAATGATACAAGATGGGAATCATATTATAATATGCTTGTAAATTTGAAGGTTATGTTTGAATTTGTGATTGGAGTACTAATGTTTATCAAAGTTGAAGGTATTCCATCTGAAAAAAGAGTCGAAGCATATTTTCTTTTAAAATACTTACAATAATTTAACTTTGTTTTTAACTCACAACTAATTTTAAACATATTGGAAATTACAAATATGTTATCAGTATCCTTGCAAAGGAAAAATCACGATATTCTAAATGTTATGCCACTAGTTAAATTTTCAAAAGACAAATATAGAAAATGAGAGATTAACAATTAGATTTGCTTATGAATAATGTTTCTACTTTTTGTAGGGACCATGATATTCGAATACCTAACATGAATGATATATTTGTTATTGAAGGAAGCTCAAAACGTAGAGATCCACAAATAATGAATCTACACCACTACCGGATTGAGTTATTTGTTACGGTTATTGATATGTTGTTTCAAGAGCTCAATAATCATTTTAATGAAACAAATTCGCAGTTACTTTTTTGTGTGGCTTGTCTTAATTCTTCTACTTCATTTCAACCTTTTAATGAAGAGAAATTAGTGAAGTTAGAAAAATTTTATCCAAATAAATTTTCTAAAGCTCATTTGCTAATGCTTAAGCATCAATTATCAATATATATTACTAGTATACACTCAGATGATCATTTTTAAATTTTGAATGGACTTATTGACCTTTCTGAGAAGTTGATGAAAACTAACAAGCATATGATATATTCATTGGTTTATTTGCTTTTGAAGTTAGCTTTACTTTTGTCTATAGCTACTACAATTGTTGATAGAGCTTTTTCTACGATGAATATCATAAAGATCAAATTATGAAATCGAATGAGAGATCAACGGATGAATGATTGATTGATAACATATATAGAGAAAAATGTATTTTGTACTATTAGTAATGATGTCATTATTGATAGGTTTCAAAGAATGAAACCTTGTCGGAATCAATTATTGAAATAAAAATTATCATTTGAAATATCATTGTTTTTGAATTTTGGGATTTAATTTGCTTAATTATGTACTTAGTATAAATTGTGAACCCACTTGAAAAAAAGTCTTGGCTCCATTGTTGACAGCATCTTGTCATTGCATATCACTCACCTACAGGATCCAATACAAGGAAAAAATAATTCACCATGAGCTATAATGCCTAGTAATGTAAGGGAACAATAGATAAAAATTAACATGATAAATAAACACAAGAATAAGCTAATGACATGGAGGTCAAAATATCAATTATTCCATCATCATAAAGTTTTCAATACTTAGTTTCTTTCATCATCTTTACATTCTTTATTTTCTTACAAAAGGAGTGAGCTATGACAATGAGTCAAACATCAATCACTCCATTACATACTTGACTTTCCACAAGGAGTAATCTATGGCCAAGGGTCAAACATCAATTACTCTGCATTATCAATCGTCATATATTCATCAATTAATGCTTTAACTTCAATCAATCATACTTTACCTTCAATCATCATTCATCATCATATATCCTCAATCATCGTTAATCCTATACCGTCTAATGTAATATGATAATGCAATAATAAGACCATGTAGTTATCTTCCTTATCTTTGATTTATCCCATTAATGACTTTGAGGATTGCTTTGGTGATTTTGAAGTGGATCATGAGTCTTGGAGGTCTCGCCAATAGATCATTGGGATTGCACTAACTACGATCGATAAGGATGCTCGAGAAATTCGTTTGTTGCAGGGTGGGGAGAAAGGCACGCAACATGAACTTGGCAGCAAATGATCTACCAGTCTTATCTTTAAAACACTCCACTCCTAAACTTTAATGATGCATGACGACCACATCATTTAATTTAAGCGAAACATGGTTGCCTTTTATCTCGTCCACATATTAATCCTTAATATTCAGAAAAAAAAATTTATCATTATCTATCATCTAGGATTTTCATTAGAATAATAATAATAATTTAAAACAAACTTTTCATAAATCTGTCATTCAGGATTTTCAATAGAATAGCTTAAAATAAAGTTCACAAAAATCTATCACGACCCGTGAAGATATGCTTCACGGTCATGATCAAAGGCTTCATTTTTTTCTTTCATCATTACGACTGTGACCCTCAAGTTCATGGTCGTGACTAAGAGGTCTTGTCTACGATTCACAGGCACAAAGATTGTTCCATGGCTTGTGACTCTCGGTTTCACAGTAGTGAAGCCATCTCCACGGCCATGACCACGAGTGCTTTGTTTTCTTCCATTCGTCTTGTTCATGGGCATGAGGCAATCTTCATGGATCGTGACTCTTAGGTTCACGGTCGTGAAGACAATCTTCATGGTCGTGTTCGTAAATCCCTTTTCACCTTCGTTTGCTTCATGAGCGTGAAGACCAACTTCACGGTTCGTGATTCTCAAGCTCATGATCCGTGATAGACCATTCACGGTCATCGTAAACATAATTTATGCATTTCGACATCACAGCCAGTGATGAATCCATCACGAACATGATCGAAGTCGAACGATGCCCTCACGGCCCATGAAAAATCCATCACGATCATGACCGTCCGTTGTCCACGACGTCCGTACTGTATTTCCCTTTTTCTTTTATTCTTAAAGTTCATGCCTGGAAACTTTAACATTTTGAAGACTAGATAGGAATTTAACACCATATTTCTAGTTCTAAAAGGGATTAAAATCAATTAACGTGACTCTAAATCATCTTTATACATGATAATAAACTAGCATGTGATTATTAATCATGAAAATATTATCTAAGGGATCCGCCTATTTACACATCGAATCATGTAGGGTTATTTTTCATTCTATTTTTGTTCTTCTAGATCCTTGCTCGCGTGATGGTCTTAGAGGAGAGAAAGTGAGAGAACACACACACACGGAGAGAGAGTGAGAGAGTGAGAGAGAGAGAGAGAGAGAGAGAGAGAGAGAGAGAGAGAGAGAGAGATGACCTTACCTAAGCACCTAGAGGGAGAGAGATGCTAGAGTGGCGGAGGCCTTGAGGGAGAGAATAAAGTTGAGGCTTCCTATAAGTCTTAAGTGTTTATAGTTAGAATTTCTCCAAATTGAAGTCTAACTCCAAATATTATCTCTAACCCTATCTCTCTCTAATTTCATTGAGAGTCCAACAAGGCAACAAATAAAATATTACTTATTTAATTTAAGTTCATTCTATTAAAACAAGGGTATTACAAATTCTTTTTACATATTTAAAGTTGAAAAATATAGTGATAAACATATCAAATACTTTACTTAATTTGTTAATTTGATTATTTATTGATAAAGAAGGAGAAGTGAGGGGAAGAAGGGTAAAATCATATATCCTTCACTCAATTTGGAATTTAAGATAACTAAATTTTAATTAGTTAGAGAGAAAATAAATTTGATTTTATTCTTTCCTTCGAAAAAATATTATTCAAAGGAAGATAGCTTTTCTATCATTATCTTATTTTTCTTTCAATTCAAATATATCATAACGGAGAAGTGAACTCATTATGTCCCGAATTTAAAATGACCTCTTAGGATGTGTTCGGATTGAAAAGAAAGAAGAATGATAGAGAAAAGGACAAAATTGACAATAGTTGGAAAAATATTCAAAAGGGAGATAAAAATTTATTTTTTTTCTCTTATCTAACCAAAATACATTTATCTAGAATTCGAGTTGAATGGATGATAATGATTTTTCCTTCTTCCTATTAACTTTTTTTCCTTTCATTCCTTTCCCCTCCTTTATCCAAACATACAGGAGATAATGGATCAATTTGAGGAAAAACTTTACCCGACCCAAAAATAAGAATATTAGGTTAAGACAAAGAATTGAAAATTGAACCCATTTCAATTCAAAAAGTTTCAAGTCAAAACGAGTAGGGTCATCGGATTGAACCGTTCATTTTCTGGACTTCAACTTTTTTAAAAATAAAATAAAGATTTCATTATTAAAAGGTTAAAATGATTGAAATATAAGTAATTTTAGTATTATTTAATTTATTTTATTAATACTATAAATTCATGACATTCGGATCGAGTTTTGGGTTATCGCAAAATTAATCAGGACGGATCGAGTTTGACTCGATTGAAGGTATTTACCCAATCCAACCCGACCAAAGTTATCGGATCAAGTCGGGTTGACCAAGTTAATTGGGTAGGATCGAACTCGTGCTCACCCCTATCCAAGCATACCCTTACATAAACATGGTGGTGATCCTCCTAAATAGGACTCGTTACTCTATTAGTGAGCCTAAAAGAAAGTCTAGGGGATGTTGATCGATGCTCGAATGAATTCACATGCAGATGCGAGCTAGCACATGGAGATCATGTGAAGGCCATTGATGAGAGCATTACTGGTGAAAAACTGGTGCAATGACTCTTTATACAACTAGGACGAAATCCATGGGCACTATTACTGAACGTTATTGGACAACGTCAAGGACATGATTAAAGGGCATGGACGAGTTGGACTCCGATAGGTCAAATTGCACCTATAAATAGAGCTCCAAATTAGAGCTAGAGCATGTGAATTGGTAGCCACGAATGCATCTAGTTGCCTTTTCAAGTTACTACCATTTGAACTGAATCATGTCTTTCCGACCTTCTTCGATATATGGTTATAATAAGGTTTATTCCTATATATGACTTATTTTGTTTAATGTAATAAGTGAATCAGTGAAAGTCATTTTTTGAGTATTCTATGTATTATAGATGTGATTTTAATTTATGTCTTGTTTAATTATGATTAAAAATTTTAAAAGATGGAACAAATAATAAAAATGAACTTGATACCTAAAATAACATGGATAAGGACATTGCTCTATTATTGTTTGTTTGATTGAAAAATGAATTAAAAATTATTTTCGATGGGTACGAGGTCAAAAAGATTGTTTGAGTTAGTTCATTCTAACATTTGTAATCCTCTCAGTGTTAGTATACATAGAAGTAAACAATACTTTATTATATTTATTGAGTATTTCTTTAAATTTATTTATCTGTCTTTTAGAAGGGAAAGTCAAAACCTTTAACATGTAAGGGATATAAGACAAAACTTAGAACAAATTAAGAGAATCAATTTAATTGTTTAAGGATTGATAAGAATACACCTTTTGGAAATTCATGAGCTATTATAATCAAGAAGAGATAAGTAGGCAAATGGTCTATACACCATAGAACAATGGCATGAAAGAAAGAAGGAATAAATAATGACCTCAGTATCGGATGAGGCCAAACAAACTAGGGTTCAGACTGCTGACAACAATCTCTCAACCTGGTTCATCCTCTGAACTGGATTGCTCATATGGCAGCTTAGAAACCCTAACAATACGATATCTCAACCGTCCAAGCCACCATGATGAGATGGGGAAACCGAATGGCCAAGATGACTCAATGATTATTATCGTGAAGGATAAGCACATCAATGGCTCAGATACGTCACCGTTTCCAAAAGAAAATTGTCGAGGTTGTTGGCACCAACCAAAGCAAAGGCTCACATGACACATGTGACTTGTCAAATGGTTCAGATTGTGCACAAGAAACCAAGCACTTGAATCAGGTGACACCTAGATCACACTCGGGAATGAAACACAAAAGAGTTCCCCCACCTACTGTCGTGTTGATCCACTCGCCATCCTTTGGAAGACACCCTTACCCAACCCCTCTCAGGTTTCTTCTCCGATTTTAGTAGCTCTCAACATGGCAAACTCCCTTAGATCGCCAACTCGACTACTAGGGCCTCTACAAGACCACTCGCCTGCTTTAGCGCCCACCTCGTGTGCTCCTACCTAGGGATCTAATATTCATGAAGACATGATTAATATTGATCTTACACGGCTTTTTGAGACATGCAGACCCAGGATTGAAGAGGGATCCCCAACGAAGTTCTTTGATGAAGAAGAGCAAGTCGACTACGACCTGATCCCACAACAATAGTTGGAGGAGAAAAAGGCAAGGGAAAGAAGAACGAGTGGGCTAACTCAAGTTCTGAAACTCATTGGAAAAAAGAAGACGAGCATTAAAAATAAAGGTAATAACACTACCACTTCTAAGAACGTGGTCTTAAAATAGCCTTCTACTGTGCAGGTAGGATGTGGGCTCACTTGGGGGAACTCAGGGATCAATTTGGATCCAAATAAATGAAGCTACTCTTGTGGAAATGTCTAGGGGCCTTCCGAAGCAAAATCAAAGATCGCCTCTCAAAGCTAACAACCAACACCAACATGATGTCATGATATTAGTAGATTCACATACTACTATGGAGCATTAAAAAATAGTTATTTGTCGGCTCAAACACACATGGAAGGACCTCTTTCAATAGGGTAGTAGAGCAATAGGTGGTATTATTTTAACCTAGCATGGCCAAGAAACTAAGGTAACATCGATGCTTACTACCCCTCAATTCATCCATGCGGTTGTGACACTAAATAATTTATCTTTCTTCCTAACATGTGTCTACGCTAGCACTGACCCGTTAGTTAGGCATGAATTATGGCAATCCCTTTCCTGACTTATGCATTTATGGGAGATCTCAACTCCACGCTCTTCCCGCAAAATAAAATGGGTGGAACCTCATTCAGACTGACAAAATCCATTAGATAACTTAGGAATCTTGTCTCGAACCATGGCCTTATGCATATCCCCCAATCGGTACCCAGTACACAAGGTGTAACAATCATGGGGGATTAGCAAGTGTTCTATTCAAACTAGACAAACTATTTGCAAATCACCATTGGATTTTGAAATACCACACTATGCACTTAAAGTCTTTGATCATATGTTCTTTTGATCCCTCCCACTTGATATTGGATACATCCCCTACACCCAAAAGCCAAGGTCCTCCAAATATGAACCATTTTTTTCATGTAGAGACAAGGAGTATTGTTGGAAAGGTTTGGATAAACAAGAATCCACACTACACGTTTCAATAAGCTCTAAACACTACAAAGATTAAAAAAAACCAAAATATGGAACAAAAATATGTTAGAAAATTTAGAAGCCAAGGTTGAAGAGATCAAGCATGAAATCCAAACACTAGAGTTTAAGGATGATGCTCAAGAGATGAGGTCAAGGGTTATCCTATTAGGAGTAAGATAAATTAATATTCCGCTACCATAAGCATCCTGCTTGGTTAGGAAGATTAGTCTCAAATGGTGGAGTAAGTAACGAGTGAAATGGCTTCAGGACGATGATAAAAACACAAAATTCTTCCATTTGACAATCATGATCCGACACAAGAAGAACTTGATCCTAGGCCTTCAGGACCAGGAGGGGGAAAAATTATGGATGAAAATAAAATTAGAAACAAATTTGTCTAGCATTACAAAAACCTATGGAAATCACGGAGTTCCCCCTCAATAGTTGTCATTATGGTTTTCCCTACCTATCCTAGATCAATCCTAGCATTATAACTTGACAACTCAAATTAACCCTAAAGAAATAAAAAAAAATTTTGGAGCATGCCTTCAGGAAAGGCACTGCATCCTGATGGATTCACACTTAAATTTTACAAAGCATATTGAGACATTTTAGGCCATGAACTCACCTTGACCAAACTATCTTTACTTCACACTAGTTTCCTTCCTCTGATTTGGACTATAGCAAATCTAATCTTTATGTCCAAGAAATCAAATCCAAATGTTCTTAATGACTATAGACATATTGCTCTATGTAATGTGATTTATGGAGTCATTGCCAAACTCTTTACAAACCACCTGAACCAAAACTGCCAGACCTTATTGATCATGAACAATATGCTTTCGTAGTCAAGATGGTCATTCAATAGAACATTCTTGTGGACGAGTAAATGGCATAAAAAACATATGGTTATTAAGCTGACATGGTGAAAGCATTTGGTCGAGTCTGTGGGATATCATTGACAAGGCCCCAATCTTTATGAAGTTCACACCCAAATTCTACGTTTGAAACAATGCATGTGTTAGGTCCCGTATCTTCACCTATCTAATAAATGGTATTCGCTCCAAGTATTTTGGTAACCATCAGGGAATTAGGCAAGGTGATCCTATATCATCTTACCTATTTATTTTAGTTACTCAAGTCCCATCAACAATGCTAAATTAGACGATAATTCAGAAAGATGTTATCCCCTTCACTGTTGGTTCCTTTACCTTCAGCCACCTCTTTATGCTAATGGCCTTCTTATATGTGTTGTAGCAATAAGCAAAAATTGTAAAACTATTATGAAGGTGCTTAATTTACTGCTCTCTCACAACCAACATATTAACAAAAATAAATTAGAAGTTTACCTACCATTAAAGATCTACGGGAAATGCAAACACCACATCATCAAGCACTTGCACATGAAAATTGGACTCTTTCCATTTACTTTCCTTGGCGTTCCAATCTCATACAAAATAATCACGACAAAAAATCAGCACACTCTCCTCGGGATGGAAAATGAAAGTTCTTAATCAGGCGGGGAAGACAACCTTGATCAAGTTAGTGGTATCATCTTCACAAATCACTAACTTAACTCAATATATATATATATATATATATATATAGTTAAAATAAAAATATGAAGATTAAGATTTATTATTCTGTAAGCCAATTCATTCTCTCCTTTGTTTAAGAATTTAAATTCATGCAAAATTTTATAAATTACAATGAATTTTAAAATTATTTATAACATAAATATAAAAATATCTATTAAAATATAAATATATATGTAATATCTCAGATTTTTAAAATAAATAAATAATAAAATAAAGGGAAGATATGATAAGATAAGATATAGTTGGTTAGGATTAGAAAAATAGTTTGAATTGGATTCAAATTGTTATTTTCTCATCAATTTAATATTTGTAGTGTTATCCAAATAAATATTTAAGAGATTCATAATCCTATGAAATATTATCTTTTAAAAGTATAATTACACACAAAGTCATAATTGAATTCAAACTCCATCTAAGGCTGAATTTTCTCCTCTATAAATAGGACCCAACCCCTCTCCTCTCACCCCATAATT
>LTAE01000752.1:53438-79881 GCA_001647135.1 Pontederia paniculata
CCCCCCCCCCCCCTCTCTTGGTGTCATCCAGATCCTACACCCTATTCCCTTTTTACCTGCAGGTCTCAAGCTCGATGTTGGAAGTTAGTGCTAAAAACTATGCTAGAAATCAGGGGTGATATTAAAAAGTATATAGGAAATCACACTACAACCAATACTATGTTGGATCCTTAGGTATTTTGTATGCCTCATCTCTAATGCCCACCTTCGTAAATGTGAATGTTTCTTTTGAATTTATGCATGTGCGTGAAGTTATCACAAACCAGAGTTGGAACTTGGATTTGCTACAAATGTTTTTTTTGGAACTCACTAGCTATATATATTTCATCTGTTTATTTGCCTGCAAATGCCGAGTATGACATATGGTTATGGGTTTATAATACCCATGGTAAGGCTAATGCCAAATATGTTTATCATCAGCTAAGTGGTCAGCCTATACCTGCAGCTAACCAAGGACAACCCTTTTGGAATACGATTTGGAGCATACCATTATCCCCAAGCATAAGCATTTTCTTATGGAAACTAGCACATAACACCTTCCAACTAAAGATATGATACTACATTTTGAGCTAAACTTAAATCCCTCTTGCACACTTTATGGAAGGAATTGAGAAACGAATGATATATCTTGTTCTCATACACGGTGTCATTAGGCTGTGGTACATTACTTCCATTTGGCAATCATGATTCGACACAATAAGAACTTGATCCTAGGCCTTCAGGACCAGGAGGGGAATATAATTATAGATGAAAATGAAATTATAAACAAATTTGTCTAGCATTACAAAAACCTATGGAAACCACGGAGTTCCCCCTCAATAGAGTTGTCCTTATGGCTTTCTCTACCTATCCTAGATCAATCCTAGCATTACAACTTGACAACTCAAATTAACTCTGAAGAAATAAAAGAAAGTTTCTAGAGCATGCCTCCAGGAAAGGCCTTGCGTCCTGATGGATTCACACTTAAATTTTACAAAGCATATTGAGACATTTTATGCCATGAACTCACCTTGAACAAACTATCTTTCTTTCATACTGGTTTCTTTCCTCTGATTTGGACTATAACAAATCTAATATTTATACCCAAGAAATCAAATCCAAATGTTCTTAATGACTATAGACATATCACTCTATGTAATATGATTTATGGAGCTATTGCCAAACTATTTGCAAACCGCCTGAACCAAAACTGCCAGACCTTATTGATCATGAACAATATGCTTTCGTAGTCAAGATGGTCATTCAAGAGAACATTCTTGTGGATGAGTAAAGGGCATAAAAAGCATATGATTATTAAAGCTGACATGGTGAAAGCATTTGATCGAGTCATGGGATGTCATTGACAAGGCCCCGATCTTTATGAAATTCCCACCCAAATTCTACTTTTGGAACAATGCATGTGTTAGGTCCCCTACCTTCACCTATCTAATAAATGGTATTTGCTCAAAGTATTTTGGTAACCATCAGGGAATTAGGCAAGGTGATCCTATATCATCTTACCTATTTATTTTAGTTACTCAAGTCCTATCAACAATGCTAATTAGACGATAATTTAGAAAGATGTTATCCCCTTCATTGTTGGTTCCTTTACCTTCAGCCACCTTCTTTATGCTAATGGCCTTCTTACATGAGCTGCAACAATAAGCAAAATCGGCAAAAGATATTATGATGCTTTCTCACCGACCAACATATTAACAAAAATAAATTACAAGTTTAACTACCCTTAAAGCTTTGTGGGAAACCCAAACACGACATCATCAAGCACTTGCACATGAAAATTGGAATCTTTCCATTTACTTTCCTTGGCGTTCCAATCTCATATTAAATAATCACAACAAAAAATCAGCACACTCGCCTCTCGGAATGGAAACGAAAAGTTCTTAATTAGGCGGGGAAGACAACCTTGATCAAATTAGTGTTATCATCTTCCACAAATCACTAACTTAAATCAACATATATATATATATATATATATATATATATATATATATCGGGGAAGACAACCTTGATCAAGTCAGTGTTATCATCTTCACAAATNACGTTTTAATATCACCCCTAATTTCTAGCATAGTGTTTAGCACTAACTTCCAACATCGAGCTTGAGACCTGCAGGTAAAAAGGGACTAGGGATGCATAGGACCATATTTATTCCTCACCAAGTGCGCATAAAGTGTATCGGCACAGTTTAAAACCTCCATTACTTTCTTGGCAAGCAGTTATGTCCTAACTCTCCTAATATGAATTAGATGTGCACCCCTCTTACTCTTGTATTTGACCATAGGAAGCCTCGACTTATCTTTTCAAGTGAGTCAATAATCTCCCTTATATATATATATAAGGGAGATTATTGACTCACTTGAAAAGATAAGTCGAGGCTTCCTATGGTCAAATACAAGAGTAAGAGGGGTGCACATCTAATTCATATTAGGAGAGTTAGGACATAACTGCTTGCCAAGAAAGTAATGGAGGTTTTAAACTGTGCCGATACACTTTATGCGCACTTGGTGAGGAATAAATATGGTCCTATGCATCCCTAGTCCCTTTTTACCTGCAGGTCTCAAGCTCGATGTTGGAAGTTAGTGCTAAACACTATGCTAGAAATTAGGGGTGATATTAAAACGTATATAGGAAATGACACTACAACTAATACTATGTTGGATCCTTAGGTGTTTTGTATGCCTCTATCTCTAATCCCCACCTTTGTAAGTGTGAATGTTTCTCTTGAATTTATGCATGTGCTTGAAGTTATCACAAACCAGAGTTGGAACTTGGATTTGCTACAAATGTTTTTTTTTTTGGAAACTCACTAGCTGTATGTATTTCATCTTTTTATTTGCATACAAATTCCGAGAATGACATGGTTATGGGTTTATAATACACATGGTAAGGCTAATGCCAAATTTGTTTATCATCAGCTAAGTGGTCAGCCTATACCTGCTGCTAACCAAGGACGACCCTTTTGGAATATGATTTGGAACATACCATTATCCCCAAACATAAGCATTTTTTTATGGAAACTAGCACATAACCACCCTCCAACTAAAGATATGATACTAGGTTTTGAGCCAAACTTAAATCCCTCTTGCACACTTTATGGAAGGAAATTAGAAACCAATGTCATATCTTCTTCTTATGCACGGTGTCATTAGAGCTATGGTGCATTTTCAAGAAAAGCTAAACTATTATTTTAAATTTATAAATACCTGGATGACAAGAAGTTAGATAGTTGAGGGTGATACTGTTGATAAACCTTCTCACTTGAAACAATTATCTGCCTTCGCCTTTTTCTTTTGGGGAATATAAAAGTTTAAGAATGATGTCTACTTCAAATTCAATTGGGCAACCAGGTCGTAGTGTGGGAACAAGCGTTGGTTGGCTGGCACAAATATGTAGATCACCACATACCTCAAGCAACCCAACCTCCTCCCCCCAGCGATCCTATATGGATCTGGTGGGAACGCCCATCTCCTGAATGTGTTAAACTTAACTAAGATGGATCATTCACTGGTCCACGTGAAGTTGGGGTTGCAAGATTTTTTATTAGGTCTGGTAATGGAAACTTTATATTCACAAAAGCCCTCAAGCTAGACTTCAGGTCAATACTAGAGGCTATGGCATGGGGGATGATGAGTGGCGTGCACAAATGTAGACAGATGGGTTTCATGAAAGTTTGGATACAAACAAATTCCATAAACTTGGTGCAAAATCCTCCATAGAAGAGTGGTGTGTTCCTAAATCTGATGAGAAAAGCTTGGCCGGACATTCTAGTTTTTGACTCTTTTGTATGTACACACTCTTATTGCGAGACCAATAGGCTATGATTTTTTTGGCGAGTTATGGAAGAAACTCAAAGAACACCATCTTTTGGGAGGAGGGTCTCCTAGCTATCATGTATTCATAGTCTATGGGTTTTTTCAATAATAGATAATCATTATTTTTTAAAAAAAGAAAAGACATACTAAGGTAATACATTTAAGGTTGCAGGTAATTTAGAAGTGAATTTTGATAAGGATATATGTGATAAAAAATTCACATGATGTCACTTTTTTTACGTTTGGTAGAGCAGCCATTTTTTAGAGCAAGAAAAAGGATGTGTGCCTACACATCGGAAACTGAGTGCATTATTTATAGTATAGCCATCACATATAAATTATGATCAAACATTTTTTTTAAACTACAGCTCGATCTAATTAGAGGGGCGCAACAGATTTACAGTGATAAGTTTGATTAATAATTGAATCAGTAGTTCAATTGACAAATATATTGAGATACACTAATACTATAGGATATAATGAAACAAATAAGTGATAGTAACCTAGATACTTACGAGAGATATATCGGTTGATTTACTTGCAAAGGAAATCCCAATTAGATCATTCATAAAAAAAATGTTAGTTTGATGGGAATAAAAAAATAGCTAAAATGAAGATTCACTCATAGTGAACTTTGACTTGACATCTCCAATTAATATTATATGGATCATGGGAGTATTAAAGTTAAATTTGACTTTAAAGTTAAATTTGATTCTATATTTTACAATAGCATTTCTATTTTCTAGACTATTATATAATTCTATTTAGAGATTTTTCTAATCTTTTGTGCCTATATAAACTCTAAAGAATTTGAATTAATTGGCATCTTATATATTTGTTGTTCTTTTACTGCTATTCAAGAATATAACCTAATTAAAATTGTACCTCATAAATTTCTATATATAATTAATTGATTATTCCCTTTTTGCTTGATATCCATAGCATTTATTCTATACATAGTTTTGATTCATCAAATTAATTACGGGAATGCACATTAATGCATAAAATAAATTACTCATTTGCTCGTCACATTAATTAAATCAATAAAAAATACATACTTTACACTCGTATAAAGTTGGTTGGTCATAGAGGTTTTTCAAAGGCTCGATGAGTTTCTAGTATGTTCGATTGAGTTGTGAATGGTTCGATCAACTTATTAAAGACATTGAGACGTAGAATAAGTTCTTAAATTGTAAAATATGTGTAATTTTTAAAATTAGAAGAAATTTTAAGTTGGTATTTTAACTTTAATTTGTAAATATTTAGTGCTCTAACTATACAAAATCTTTTTTACATGTTATTTTTTTAATATGATAGTCATATTATTTGCTTTCATAAATAATTTATTATTATGATAGTCACATCAATTACACGTAGACGAACAATTCTAATATAAGAAAATTTTTAATATAAAAAAAATAGTGAAATGAAAATAATTTTTTTTATAATTATTTATTAATTTTTATGTTTATAATCTTTTTCAAATTAAAGAGATTGATTTATATGTCTGATTCTCGGAGATGAATCAAATATATGACGCAACGGCCGCACCAATAAAAACATATTGTAATATATAAAAATATTAATTTTAAAATAATTATGTAGTTAAAATATTAGTCGATTACAAAATAAAAAATTTGATTTAATATTTATTTAATATTTAATTATTAAATTAATTTAATATTATTTCTTAGTCCAAACATTCTTATCTTTCCAACTTCATGTTCCCGAGTTGCAGAGAACAATCCGAAGGCAAAATTCGACATCACGGAACCTTCATTTGAGAATCTAAAAAACATCCCTTAGGAAAGCCTCACGGCCTGATGGAGAAGTTCCCATCGAGATTCAATATGAATCGGATCGAAAATCTTTTTTTCAGTTCCTCGATTCTATTGAGGTATCAATTTATCAATTTTGAAATTGGTCTTTAAAATCTATTACATTGGTTATATTAACAAATGAGTCAAATATCAGGCCGAGTTGGTCAGTTAAATGCTTTCGAAAGAACAAAATTTTCATTTTCCTTTTATAATATATTTTAACACTTTTTATTATTTTTTTTATTTTCCCGTGTTCTATCTTTTCCTGACTTTTTAGGATGACAGATGATTGCGAGAGTTGCAATCAATCACTTTATTAATATCTATTGCATTTACAACCTTGTAATAATTACAAGATGACTCAGATTAAACGAGGAAACAAATATAAACACTAATTTTCCATTGGATGAACTTGATGACTATTTAGAAAATGTTTAATCATGATTGTATCAAAATTTTGTACTAAAAAAATACTTTTAGTGAACACTCGTAGCCTCGAGCCAGTACTAAACAAATATTACTTTTTTTCATCTTAAAAAAACTAATTTAAAAATATAAATTAAAGCATCTAAATCAAGCGACCCTAGAATTTTCAATCAGACAAATGTCAGAGAATATTTTTCTTAAGAGATGTTTTTTCTTAAATAAATTATGTCTACCACATAGCAAACCTGAATAACATAATTATCGAAAAAGCCGAATCACATAGCTAAAAAAAAGATGAAATATTTGAAAATATAAATAATTAAGTTAAATTTGTTTAAAAAAACTGTTGACTAAAAGTTTTTAAAATTATAAACAAGCTTGTAATTTTTTTTTATTTTTACAAATTATTTTTCTACTCTAAAACTACATATTTCATGCATATAAAAGATAAAATTTTAAACTTACTTTTCTAACGTAATTGAACATATGAAAATAAACTATTTTAGTAAAATTATTATTTTTCTCGATCATACTAGAGCGACACATCTACACTGAACAAATTCAAGTCTTAGCACTACGTGAATAAATTTGTTATCATATATTTGCTTAAATCTGTGTTTAGCTGGAAACTTATTAAAGGGGACAAAAATAAGGAAATGGAAGGCAAATTAGGAAAAGGTGATGAGAGAAAATGAATATAAAATAAATAAGGAGAATGAAATTAAATAATAATTCTCTTCAATCCAATATATCATTTATGTTATATATTTAGTCAAATAATGTCGAAAATAAAACTTTTATTTAATTAGGATTTTCCTTTTTTTATTCCATTTTTTGAATTGAAAGAGAATTAGACTTTACAAAAATGTTATGGGTAACCTTATTGCACAAAGAGCACTTGTGTATGTGATGTTTTGATATAGAAGAAAAGGCAAAAAGAGGATTCTCTCTCAACATTCAACACCTCCAAGATTTTGACGGTCAAAAAAGCAGCTCATACTATTTTCGTCTTTTTTGCTGCTCTAGATTTAGGGAAGAAAAAAGAGGTGCACTCTTCATTCTTCATTCAAAACTTAAACTAAATATTTTGGCTGGAACAACTCGTTAAGAGGCGCACTCTGATATTCTTCATTCCTTCCTTATTTGTTTCAATCCCAAGGCCCCAATGCAAGCCTCTTGGTCATGCTTGATTCGACAACTAAAATTATGAACCTTTGTTAAAAATATATTATTTTTAAAAATAATCAACGAAAATTCTCTATATATTTGTTTCAGCTAATTTTATTTTTAGTAAAATTACTTGATGATAAAAACAAAAAAAATATTTCCTTTAAACTTTTCTCAAACTATAATGAATTTTTTATTATACCCTTAATTTATAAAATTAGGTATATGTAACACTAGTTTTTTTTCTCGATTGGTGAAACCATTCAAAATGTTTATTTTTGTCTACTTTATGTTAAATTTTCACTAATTGCATGCCAGACAATCTCACTTTGATAAACTCGGGCATGCACACATCACAGGACCTTTGTGCGGACACGGTGAGATGCGTCGTATAGGCGAGTAGGACACCTAGACAAATTCTTTTTTATGTATGGACAATGGAAGTCTTGGTATTATGGGCTGCGGAGCAATGTCGTGCGGGACTTTTCGTGTGGACGCTTTTCCGAATGAGCATGGGTCTCCATAGAGGCTCTTTAGTAGCTTAACTCCAAGGCGGAGAGACACTAGACAAAGGATTTCTTGGAGCGGAGTAGTAATAACATGGGGCATTGATCCCGCTATTGAGGTATGCATACCGAAATCAACACAAATGCTACGGAAGAAAAGCTTGGTTCAAGCAATTTTTCATTAATGAAGGCAAAAGGCTACAACGGGGTGAGAGGTTAGTATGTTTCCCCTCAATATACCACAACTCTAGGGAGTAGGTAAGCAACAAGTGGTGTGGACAACCATCGGTATGGGGGGTGCATCCCACCCTAACATAGTTATTATGTTGCCATTAGTTCCCTAATTAATGAAAATAAGTACAAAAGTGTGGAAAAATCATAAAAATACATAGGAAAACTTAGAAAAATGGTAAGAGAAGTTGGAATTATCTTTTATGATTTCTCTTGGCAAAAGTGGGCATGGCCTTTGAGAATGAGGCTCTATAGCACGATGTGGTACAAGACGTTGGATTTGATGCTTGGATTGGTCACACTACGACATCAAAATCCTCTCCATGATTGAGCTCACGAGTAGGGCGACACTAGAATCTTGCCATCAGCAAATGTTGCCTTTACTCGATTCTTCTTTCCTGCGAGTGGAGTTGCGATCGAAGATTTGGGTCGCTAGATTTTGATGTCGGGTCCTTGGGATCTCTTCGAATCGGGATTGACTTTTGTGAGAACGAACATGATATTCCTCGAATGAGTTGCATTGTTAAGAGCATCTTGGATGTCATGCTCTTTCCCTCATTATATGGGGACAATGCTGGGATCTTTGGGTTGCATATCACTAAAGAGTTTGTGGACGATCGATTGATGTGTTCGAGGAAGTGCAATCTGACCACGAAATCATGGTCGTCCATTGGGATGACGTTAGGTTAACAAATTCAAACCATTTGTAAGGACACTGATGACAAGGAGTTTCATGCATATTTATGCTTGTAAAAGTTATGTGTTTATCACATATTTACACATTTATGTTACATCATAGTATCTTTTCTTTATGACTTCTACACATTCAGCAAGCTCCATGTATATCAATTGCACTTTTTCTCACCCCCGTGGCTTTAAAGTGTTATTCTCTTGATTTTGTGTTTGTTCTAGCTCTGGGGACTTAGGAGAAGAATTTCACAACCTAAGGATCTTTTGGAGTTGACAATAGCCTATGTTGAAGATTTCACACATGAAGCTCTCCTCCATTGATGATTTTTCACAGCCTGCAAACATTACTAGTAGACAAAGTTAAGAAAAGACAAAAGCTCAACAACTTATGCAGAAGATTCCTCCCACCGATATTTTTTATTATTTTTGAAGAAGAAGGCAAGTCAGGTGTCAACAGATGGGAGGTGACCCAAGGAGTATAAAATGAAGATGAAGACAACCTTGAGTGAGGTTCACCATTTCTAAGAAGAAGGTGGTTATTTTTACCTTATTTTTCGAGGAGAGACCAACAAAGGAGAGATCTCAAGCTGAGAGATGTATCTTCTGGTTTTGATGCAATGAAGAAGAAGAAGACAGAGAGGAATATTTTTATTTTTTTGTTTTCTGTGCAGTTTTTTATAATGGATATGAACTCCTCTATCTTTCGAGTATTTGTCATGAATATATGTGGGTAAATCTGTTAGTTGGAACATAGTGTTGTAGAACTCGTTATTTTCTTTGATTATATCTTGCTTGTGTTATTATTGCTTCTATCTAGTTTTACTCAAGCTTGGATGATTTTTTATTTTTTTTTATTTTTTATGGTTGATGTTCTAATTTTTGACATTGAGGTGTGGTTCTCGTTGCAATTTTCATATGAGAAGATGACCATGTTGCTGGGTATTAATATGAACTGAGAGGTGCTAAGAGACTATCATCAGGTTCATACACTAGTAGTAGTGTTAGGTGAGAAGCGGCACTCTGCTAGATTAGGAAGCTGGGGATAGCTGAAAGACTCTTGCTAATTGATTTCTTATTTTCTTTGTTGATATTCTGATCTTGATAGTTAAGTGATGCTCTCATTGCGTTCTCCATCTGAGAAGATGAACATATTGTTGGGCATTACTATGAATCGAGAGGGAAGTTAAATCTAAGATACCATTACATGATTTACTCCAATGGTAGTATTAGTTATAAGCAACATGCTAATGGATACGATGCTAAGGGTAGGTTGAGAGGCTCTTGCTAGATAGTTGTTGAGCAAAAATAGGTATGAATTACTCTAATAATAATAGTTGTCTGAAGTGATCCCTAAGAATTTGAGTTGTATGTGTTTGTATCTTCACCTTGACGTGCAAGAGCAGTTGGGTTGAAGTGCCTAATATAAAAGAATAGATATGTTCATTTCTTTGAGATTTCTAGCTACTATTGATTTAGCGACAAGAATGAGGTCGAAAGCATTTCCTATGTCCTGGTGCTTATCTCCTATTGAGTGGTTCACTTCTTCTTTTCCTGCATCAATTACTTTTGTTCTTTTTAATCCATAAAATCCAAAAGTATATTATTTTCAGTTTTCAAACTTTGGCATTGTTATTTTCACTACAATATCAAAATCGTTCTCGATTCGATTTAGTAGAGAGTAAAGTAATTAAGTGGACGAGCTTCACTTTTCCTATGGATTCGACCCTAATATACTACAATGATGGTTGTGTAGTTGTAGGTGGAGTTGTGTGTTTAGTAAACAAAATATTTTTAAAATTTGCTGATTGGATTTATTTGTTGATCGTAGCTTCAAGATTTCACATTCGGGTGAAACTATCTATATAGACATATTTCATACTCTATGAATATGAAGTTGGTGTGCTTTAAACATAGTGCACAAATCATCCCACTATCATCACACAAGCTCAGATAAGTCGAGCAGTGCTTGAGGTCGGTATTACGTGTGAGTTCATAGCTTCGAACTTCGCATGATCTTTTGTGAGCGAAAGTTTGAGTCTCCTCGTAACACTTTTGGAGATAAAGATGTCAGAAGTGCTAATGTCGATGAAGCCATTAAGCTCCTTCCCTTCCACTAGTATATTTCTAAAGAGAATACCTCCTTGGTTAGTAATTGACAAAGTCGATATGGAATAAAAGAATGTGCACCACTCTCGTGCACTTGGGCGATGTGAGAGTCTCCTCTTCTAAAGTTTTCTTCTCTCCTACAACCATTGCATTAATAGTTGGACACTTTGGCTGGCTCACATCCAATGAGGTCCATCACAAATGTAGTAAGGACTTGGTGGATTTCGCTTGGGCTTATTTTAATTTTGAGACTTTTTCCTAGGGGACGCCTTGCTATGATCATCATTATGGGGGCTGGACTTTTCACCCATTCAACGACTTAGGTTCTTCTCCTCCAGTAATACCATTGCCATGGGATTTTGGTGGTGTTGGCATTGATTCTAGGAACTTTGTGAGAGCTTCAACATCAACCAGTAGAGTGCGAAGGTTGGGACAACATTGTCGATCCATCTCCATGCGGGCCCATGAGCTTAGCCTATTTATGAATCCTGCTTGGAGGATTTGCTTGTCCACTCAAGAATTATAAAGGCGATGCTTGATGAACTTATTGACGTATCCTTTTAAGGATCTCTTCTGTTGGTGGCAGAAAAATGTCATGTTTGCCTCTAAATCCGAATTATCGAGGTAGAAGTAAATGTTGATCAATCAAAAAATTCTTCTTCCATCTAAATCAACGTCATATTGCCTGATCAACGTCCTCATACATGCAACACCACCACAAATTGATCGCATCTTGTAAGAAAAAAGAGACATCCAACATTATCTTTTCTTTCGATGTCATGTCTAACAGAAGAACTTCAATACTTTATTATCAGTTTGTAAACATATATATACAGGTGAAATGACTATCTCTAGAGAGATTCATGGAGCCATCTGATGAACAAATAAATATGTTGGTTACAACAATACAAGATTGACTTGCAATTGATCACGTGTAGATTCATCTCATGTAGTTATGCTGTTACGCCCCCTCAAGTCTGGTGTAGTCGCTGACGGAGCCGGAGCTTGCTACAAAGTTCTTGAAAACGAGCACCGGAGAGCGGTTTCGTCATAATATCAGCAATTTGATCACTAGAGGAGATGAATTGGACAGATAATTGACGGCGAGCTACTTCATCACGCACAAAGTTGAAGTCGACCTCTATGTGCTTAGTTCTTGCATGGAACACAGGGTTGGCAGCTAGATAAGTGGCACCAATGTTGTCGCACCAGAGGATTGGCACAGTTGTTGGAGAGCAGCCAAGTTCCGCAAGTAAGGAACGTAACCAGATTAGCTCAGCAGTGGTATCAGCTAGAGCACGGTACTCTGATTCTGTGGATGACCTGGAAACTGTTCTTTGCTTCTTCGCCGACCACGAAATGAGGTTAGTCCCGAGGTATATAGCATATCCACCGACGGACTTTCGATCAAAAGCAGCAGCCCAATCTGCGTCGGAAAAGGCATGCAACTGCATTGTGGGGGATGGAGTGAGGTGGAGGCTTATGTGAGAGGTGGCCTTAAGGTATCGAAGGATCCTTTTGACAGCAGTCCAGTGGTCATCGGATGGATGATGCATAAATTGACACACATGATGAACCGCGAATGCAATGTCTGGACGTGTGAGTGTGAGGTACTGGAGTGCACCCACTGTTTGTCGGTAAAGAGAAGGGTCAGGGAAGGAATTTGTGGTTGTAGGCAAAAGTCGGGTGGAGGAGGGTAAGGGTGACCGGACGGGTTTTGCATTGTGCATGTTGGTGCGGTGAAGTATGTCGTTGACATACTTTTGCTGGGATAGGAGGAGCCCCTCTTTTGTGTGAAGGACTTCGATCCCAAGGAAAAAGTGTAAGGTTCCAAGGTCTTTGACAGCGAAAGAAGAACTGAGGTGTTTGATGATATGTCGAACCACATCATCAGAGGAGCCTGTGATGATGATATCATCAACGTAAACTAGTACAAAGGCTGTTTTAAGGTCATGTTGGAGAATGAAGAGGGAGGGATCGGTGGAGGAGCCACGAAAGCCAAGAGAGCGTAAACATGTTCCTAGTGTGTGAAACCAGGCGCGTGGGGCTTGTTTGAGGCCGTAGAGGGATTTGAGGAGATGACAAACATGATGCGGCTTATCAGGGTCAATGAAGCCCGGAGGTTGGGACATGAACACCGACTCAGAAAGATGCCCATGAAGAAAGGCATTACTAATATCGAGTTGACGAATGGGCCATTTGCGTGTGAGGGCAATGGAGAGGACAAGACGAATGGTGGTGGGTTTGATGACTGGACTGAAGGTTTCATGATAGTCGATGCCAGCCTGTTGTGTGTATCCTTTGGCGACTAGGCGTGCCTTGTAACGATCTAGAGTACCGTCTGGTTTATATTTGACCTTATAAAGCCACTTGCAGCCAACAATATGCATGTCAGGTGAGCGCGGCACGAGTGTCCAAGTTTTATTCCTAATAAGAGCATTGAATTCTTCAGACATGGCGGTTCGCCAGTGGGGGTGTTTGTTCGCAGAAGTGAAGCAGGTTGGTGGGTTAGACGATGTTGTAGAGGCTGTAAGGGCCCTTAGGCCAGCTAATTGTCGATAATTGATAGGTTTTCGTGGGCGAAGAATGATCGGGGATGGTGGAGGTGTGGGAGTTGGTGGTAGGACCGAAGAGCCGGGAGGAGAGGGCGGACATGAAGGAGCTGACTGGGCGCACAAAGGCCCATATTGTGAGGTCACACGCATCCAAGGATGAGGTGTATGTGGCGGTGGAGAGGGTCCGGGCCCAAGGATAGAGGATGTGGCAAATGGGAAATAGGACTCATCAAACACGACATGACGGAGAACATAAACACGGCCGGAGGCGATGTCAATACAACGATAGCCAGCAGTGTTAGGAGGATAACCAAGGAAGGCGCATCTAGTTGATCGAAATTCATATTTATGTTGGTTATAGGGTCGAGTCCAAGGGTATGCAGCACATCCAAAGACCTTTAGAGAATGATAATTAGGTGCTCGCTTAAATAGTGTTTGGTACGGGGAAAGACCGTGAAGTACTGGCGTGGGCAATCGGTTGATGAGAAATGTAGCCGTTTCAATAGCAAAGTGCCAGTATCGTTTAGGGACTGATGCATGTGCAAGCAGTGTGAGGGAAGTTTCGACAACATGACGAATTCGGCGCTCAACCGAGCCATTCTGTTCATGTGTATGAGCACATGTCAATCGATGGCGAATTCCTTTGTTGTCCAGGAAGGATCGAAGTGCGATAAACTCGCCTCCACGATCTGTTTGAAGTTCTTTTAGTTTAGAAGAAAATTGTCGTTCAAGGAATGTGAGAAATTTAGGGAATATGGTTCGTACTTCTGCTTTATTAACAAGAGGAAAAGTCCAAACAAATTTTGAAAAATCATCGACAAAGATAAGAAAATAATGATGTCCATCAGAAGATGTGGCAGGAGCTGGTCCCCAAAGGTCTGCATAAAGTAGATCAAGAGGAGAAGTGCTGACGGTAGATGTGCAGGGGAGCGGACGTCTGGTTGATTTTCCAAAGGCGCAAGCTTCACATCGCCTGGAAGGATTGCTGCTGAGTGCTGGAATCTGGTGATGTTTGAGGATGGAGTGAACGACTGGTGGTGCTGGGTGACCAAGGCGTGCATGCCATAGAGTTGTGGAGACTTTATTTGCTGCATAGGCGAGAGGGGCAGAAGGCGAACCAGGAAGATGGTATAAACCATCTTTAGTCGTTCCGTGAAGGATTGGTTGGCGGCTGCGTAGATCCTTAACAACAAAGGAGTCAGGTAAGAATTCAAAGGAACAATTATTGTCTTTGGAGAATTGACGAACAGAGAGCAGGGGTTTAGCAATTGAAGGGACATGTAATACATTCCTGAGGTGCAAGGTTGTAGAGCTAGAAGGATACACGGAAGACCCACAATGAGCAATAGGAAGTTGCATACCATTTCCGACTTGTAGTTGGTCAGTGCCGCTGTAAATCGTTGGATCATGCAGGGAGCGAACATCTGGTGTTACATGGTGAGTTGCACCAGTGTCCGGGAACCACTCCGAGTATGCACCAAGCGCCGGGATGGAGGCAGAGGTGGAAGCTTGTGATGCTAAAGTCGTGTTGTTGGCCTGAGCGGACGTCGTGTTCTGATGGCGAAATCTGCACTGATACGGGCTGTGACCCTGGTTGCCACAAACAGGACAAGGAAGGTAGGGACGCCTTGATGATTGACGACCACGGCCGCGTCCTCTTCCACGATTGGTGGTATGTGGTGATGGAGCACGGCTTGGAAATATGTTCGAGGTTGTGTTGGTGAGGTTTGCAGAAGGGATGAGTGCAATGTCAGAAGCACGTTGGTTGTTGAGGCGTATTTCATGGCTGAGAAGTAAACTGTGGAGTTCATGAAAGGGGATGGCCACCGTGCGAGCAGACAGAGAGGCAACGATATCGTTGAACTCTGTACCAAGACTATTGAAGATGATAGCATTGAATGAGGAGGTGGACAATCGATGGCCGGCAGCCGCAAGTTCATCGGCAAGAAGTTTGGCCTGCCGGAGGAATGAAGTGACAGATGAATCACCCTTCCGAAGGTTGTGAAGTTGCATCTGTAGTTGTAGTAAGCGTGTTTCAGATGGTGCACCAAAGGATTGCTTGAGCGCCTGCCAAACCGCATGCGAAGTTCGGAGGCCGACCACAAGGGGCAGGATGTCTTCAGATAGAGAAGCGAGGATCCAGCTGAGAAGCATCTGATCACGGCGTTGCCATTCATGATAGGTGAGACCGCCGCCGGCAGAGGAGGTTGCATCTATCGGTGGGCAGGGAATGGTTCCATCAACAAATCCTTGTAGATCGAAGCTGATAAGTAGAGGAAGAAGTTGGGTGACCCATAATAAATAATTTGTTGTGGTCAGCTTTAGGGAGAGGAAGTGATTTGCTTGAGGAAGAGTAGGTAGTGGGGTTGCTGGTAGTGGAATCATAGTGTTGCAGGTATTCGGTGCAGATGAGGAGATGGGAGGAGAGGTGGAGGATGAGTCGCTCATGCTGGAATAAAAATTATAGAGAAAATAGCTCTGATACCATAACAGAAGAACTTCAATACTTTATTATCAGTTTGTAAACATATATATACAGGTGAAATGACTATCTCTAGAGAGATTCATGGAGCCATCTGATGAACAAATAAATATGTTGGTTACAAAAATACAAGATTGACTTGCAATTGATCACGTGTAGATTCATCTCATGTAGTTATGCTGTTAATGTCATGGGCCTCCATGCATTATCAAACATTCCAAAGGAAGTCTTTGATTTTTTTTTTGGTCGACCTCTTGCCTTTGTTAGGTCGTGGACCCAAGATATTGATGAGTCATCGTTCACGAGACCGACTCCATGCCCATGGTTGCTTATTGAGCGGAGTTTGAGAAACTTCAGCTTGTTGACGAACTCCTCTCTTAAGAGCATTTCGCATGGCCACCAACTGATTGTCCATCATTTGTCCCAGATTTATGATCATCGTCTCCAAGGTCTCCACTCGAGTGTAGAACTTCGCTTTGTACTTCCTCAAATTTGATTGATTCTTGTGAGTGACATGCTCACCGAACATGTCCATCTCCATTGCTAACCGGGTGAGTCGCTTCTCTAGTGCGGACACAATATCCTTCGATCTCGCACGACCATGCTTTTTGGCGGGCGTCACATGAGCTTTGTCTTGCTTTTCTGGTTCATCACCTTTGAATTGGAACATATTGAGCAATGCAAAGCAATCCCACCAAAGTTGCTCTGATATCACTTGTCATGTGACCTTTGTGTAGGTATGACACGTGCAACATTGGGCGAGCGGGGCAGCTATACTAACTCTTCTTTATGTTTGGACAGCAAAGTCTTGGCACGACGGGCTGCAGAGCGGTGTCGTGCACCGTGAGCAATAAAGCAAACGATTCTCTAACGAGATACATGTCTCTGAAAGGGCTCTTTAGTGGCTTTGACTCTATACGAAAAGCATATGAGAGTGGAGTGGTCAAAATGAATTTGTTATAATCGACACAAATGCTATAGAAAAAGAGTCAACTCAATTTTTTTTAGTAATGAAGGCAAAATGCTATAATAGAGTGAGGGGTTAACATTCTTGATATACCACAACCCTTGAAGTAGGTTAATGATGAGTGGCATGGACAACCATCCTTACATAGTTATTATGTTGCCAATAGTATGAGAGCCAATAAAATTAGGTACAAAAATGTGAAAAATGATGAAAATACATGAAAAATTTTAGGAAAATCGTAAAGTAACTAGGGATCATTCATATGACATGACTCATACATTGATGTTGATGCTTGACTTGGTCTCATGATGAAGTTGCAAGGTTATGGTTCAATCATTGCTTGAGCGGGCCAAGAAATGGCTTGTCACGAGCCCGCCGGCCTCTGGAGCTCGGGTATGTGATCTTACCGGGCGCACGAGCTTGCCTACTCGTCCACACAGACGAACGACGATGAACTTGTTGACTAGAGAACTCGAGTGTCCATGAACTCGTAGAATTTATATATCAAACATATAAAATCACTAATATGCATTTCAATACAAAAAATATGCACATATTTAATATTAATGAATCTAAAAATAACTATTATATTATAATAACAAGACAAAAAAAGTAATAAAAATAGTTATTACTATGTATAAGTACTAAATAACTAAGATTATTAAGTGAGAAAAATAATGAAAAAATATGTAACAATTTCAACTCATAATATATTCTCATCAACTTGAATATTAACGAAGTTAAACACAGAATATTTAATATTTATAATATTTTTTTATACAAAATGATATACTTGTACAAAATCTAAACTATACGAGAGTTTATAAGAATTTACACAAATCTAAAAGATTAAAGGTTATTTTCTTTTACTCCCCTCGAACTATAATCTCGAACTATAAATTTATAATTATTTATCCCTAAATTTATTAACATTTGACAAAAAAAGTTATACCGTCAGTTAAATTTATTTTTTCTCTCAATTAAGTTTATATATGTTTTAATTACATTTTCCCGTTCAACTCTGAAATATGCTTTAAGCTCCAACAATCTCCAAAATCTTTCGTAGAGAATAAAAAAGTAATTCAATAAATTTAAAAAATTGTAGTTAACAAAAAACTTAATGCTAATTGATGGAAGTATCTTTTTAATCAAATGTGAACAGAATTAGGGATCAAAAATTATAAATTTGTAGATCTAGAAATAAATTAGAATTTGAGAAGTGTAAAAAGAAACAATCCAAAATTTACATTATGTAAGTCTAAATCCATTGCCTCATTTTACTTCCAAAAAAAATTTGCTATAAAGAAGAGGTAAAAACATAATGTTATATATTAAAAATTATAAATAACGAAAAATAGAAGACAGATAAATTATAGAAAATATAAATATGTTCTTATCACAAAAACCATATTCTATACGTTGAGTATAAATAGAAATTCATGGTAATTTAAGGAAAAAAGTCAAACAAATTAATCCTAAAATAACGTTATATTTTTCTTACCATAAAAGTAAAAAAAAGATCTTAGAAGATACGAGTCCCACTAGCAAAATTCTTATCAAATTAGAATATTAAAAATATTAACTTTTGGTATATGGGTACTTGATTAAATGAAGACAGGAGCCTCGAAGCTCCCTCCCGTGCCCAGTCTGTAGGGTTTATGGACATAAGGAACGATAAGCATTTTGACTCCAAATAGAAACGATAAACATTTTAACTTCAAATAGACAATAATTAGTGCATGCTTTGACCCTAGATCCTGAGGAATTCTCCAGAGTGTCCTGAGGGACTTCCCACCACTAATCCTATCCAAGTTAAATGGAAACCTCCTCCTTTAGACTAGTTCAAACTGAACACTTTTAATTCAGGATGTCTGATTTGTGCTTGTGCAGAAGCATGTGAATTACATTGTGGCATGCAAAGAAGAGGATCTATACTATATTGAGATAGAATGCGACTTAGTCTATCTCTATCAACAAACACGACAATTGTTCATGACGCATTCAAAACATAGTTTTGAATGCTCAAATTTTTTAGCTCTCTTCTTTGTTAATCATGCCGCAAATTTTTTAATTAACATAGGAAGAATCAATAGATGGACAAATTTTGACAGACCTCCAAAATATTTTGTAAGAAGACCTTCAAAACTTTTATTCAATAAGATAAGCATTTCCTTTCAAAAAAAATATTTTTTTGATAGTAGTTAACTGTAATAATGAAATTAGATTTAATTTCAGAAAAAAAAATAGATTTAATTTGATTTGAAATGTGCTGCCTTGCAGGACACTTGTTAAGATTAAAAAATGATAATATTAATTAAATGAGGGTAAAGAGAGATTTTATAAATTTATGTTTGAGATTGAGGATCCAAATTATTAGTTTAACAATAATTAAATTATATCTCAATCACAATTACAAAAAAATCACAACCACAAAGTGAATGAAGAAATCACAACAAGAAAATGAAGATCCTGTAGAAAAAAATATCTACTTCATATATTCGTTCTCTAATAAAATTTAACCTCTAATATTGTGTAACAAAAATTGTTTTAAACGCTATCTCGATAAAATAATATTTAACAAAATTAATTATTAAATATACCCACTATCATGCTTAAGTCAAGCAAAAAATTAAAACAAATATTAAATATTTCTTAAACATTAAACAAAACCTTAACATAAACAATTAAAATTTCTTGATAAGTTGATAGTTACTTCTTAACTCCATAATTTTTTTTTTTTTTGCAATATAGAAGCAGAAAAGTGAAAACCAACGCTAACCCGCGATCAAATTGATTTAAGTTGCAGCACTATTTTTTCATGGAAACAAAATAACTACACCGAAAAAAAAAAGACTACATATTAACTGATCACATCCAGAACTAATAATTACATTTTTCCGATTGATCGATCTGTAAGAAAAGGGAGGCATAGTTTTGAATCAAGCGGAGAAGAGGCCATCAAAGGCGGCCAAAGCGACCGAACTCTCCGGCAGCGGCGGCGCCAACTGATTCCTGAGGAAGGAGACCTCCTCCCTCATCTTCCCCCCAAGGGACGAGAGAGCGGAGGAGGCCGCCGCCAAGAGGAAGGAGCTCTCCCTCGCGCCCTTCGTCACGGCGTCCCCGCGGTGCGCCTTCTCCCAGTTCTTCCTCCTCTCGGACTCCTCCACCACCAACAGAGCTATGTCCGCCATGACCGATCCGATCCCTAAGAAGAAGTTTGAGGAACGCTGAAGAGAAAAGAAAGCAAGAAAGATCTGCAGAAGCAATTATGTGCTTTGTGGGCGGTTTCGGAGCGATATCTGGATGAGGTGATTTATATGCAGCGCATCAGCGCGTGGCGTAGACGGTGTGCGGTTTTGTGGATAAGGACGACATGTTTGCCTTCCGTGCAGTTTCGATGGGTGACCAACTTTTATTCAGCAATGCCTTGTTCGGTTTTTTACTTCAACCGAGGAGAATAAAAATCCTTTTTTTTTTCTTTTGAAAATTCTGATGGGCGTTGATGGTTTTGCCTTTTAGGAGTTGGTTTGGGCGTTGTTGGTTTTCAGGGGAGTGATAGTAATTCATGATTGAACTATGTTGGGATTTGCGCAGTTGAATTTCAGAATTGATGATAGTTAATAGTTTGAGTTTAAATTTTAAAATTATTAATTAATTAAATTTTGTCTTTTTTATTTAAATATTAAATTATTCAGATATTCAATAAATTTTAGATCTTAATCGAAAAGAATAATAATTCTTAAATAGAAGAGAAATACTTAATAACATTTCTTATATATCAAATATTAAGATATAATGTCAAAATCTTGGTCGTTTTGATATTCCACACAATTCTAAATTCTATATTATAGATATTCTGAATCGGATATGTAATGATTTTTTTTCATGATATTTTAAAATCAATTTGATATTTATCATAATAATAATATGGTCGAATTTTGAAATGAAAAAACTTTCATAATAAAATTAAAGTGATCGATAAAAACGCTTCCTTGCAAATTTCTTTACTTGAAGTGAATTAATATTTTTTTAATATTAAGATTATAAAAAATCTCTAATTGGAGATCAGGGATTAGAATTACTATATAAAAAGAGTACAACATTTCGTATGAGAAAATTTGATGCAACACACCCTTTTCTATGAATTAAGACGTTTTATAGTTTGATTTTTATTACCGAAATATTTTTTATGCTTTTTCTTACCGAAATTTTTTTCTGTTTTTTTATTTTATTGTAATAGAATAACTATAATAAATGTAATAGTGAAAAGGAAGATTTGGCACTGATATATATGATTTGATATAAGGAAAAGAAAATATTAAAAAAATTTAATGGATTGTAAATTAAATTTGATTTATGCATATATAAGTCATGTGATCCAACGGTCCAAATTAAAAAAATAATTCTTTTTTTATAATAATTGAAAAAATTAGTAAAAAGTTATTTTTTTTATTAATAAAAAAACTATTAATTATTTATACAAGTAAAATTTTATTTGGATCGTCGAATCACGTGACTTACCAAGTTCTAATTTACATTTTTATTAAATTCATAAAGGATTTAATCAACTTTAAAACCTTTTGATATTAAATAAGATCGTCAATAATAACTATTATTAAATCTTGATTCAACTACTGATATGAGCTAATTATGTCACAATATCTACAGCTAACTTGAGAAAAAGATTTTGGCGTTGGAAGCAGTAAGGCCCTCAGAATAGCACAAGTTAAATCGGACGAGCACATGGATATCTCTTCAATTCTTTTTCCCTGTAATAGCAACCCACCGAAAAACTCTCTCTCTCTCTCTCTCTCTCCAAGTCATTTCCCATAATAAAAAGTTCGTTCATTCATAATATCTCTCCCTCTTTCCAAGTCATTTGTTGGTTCATGCATGACACTACCAAACAGACATCTTTCTCTCACCTTCCAACTCATTTGTAATTGTAGGTTCATGCATGATGATGCCAAATTGGCATCTTGATCAAGGTTTGAGTGTTGCTGTGTTAGGTAGGTTGACAGCAACCTGAAAAAAAAATACACAGCACGTCCAACTAGTCAGATGTTGTCCAAGTAGAACTGACTGAACTGTAATGTTCATTGAACCTTCAGCATCTAAATTTATGAGCTCTGCTAAAAAGTTCTCCAAGATAAAATGATCAGCTCATTGTAATGTTTCTTTTTAAGAGAGCTCATTGTAATGTTGAAAATATTTACATATTTATATATTTATAGGAAAAAATATTATTTTTTTATCTATTTCTAATTGTGAATACAAATAGGTTAGACGCTATATATCCAATAATTATTAGTTCGCATTTGATATGAGGGGGAAATGACGAAGAAATGTAGCTTTTTCTTTATTATATTTATTTATTTTTATTTTTAACTTTAATCAAATTCAAAATTTAACCTCGTTGATAAATTATTTTAAAATCAAACTAGAGAAAATTGGAAAATAATTTACTTTCTAAACCTCAATATCTAGGTGACGGTAATCTCCCATTGTCATTTGACATATTAAATTATCGATAATATATATTACTTTATTTAATATGCATCTGACAATTTTTATTATCTCATTTATTATATAAAAATAAATTAATAAATAATGTACAATTTATATCAAAATATCTTACTTAGATTTGTAAATTCTTTATAAAAAATTGATTTGAATTTCATGAACTTAAATCACAAACATATATATATATATATAATATATATATATATCATAAACCCATAAAATTATAAATCAAATAAATAAATTTATAAAATGAATAGTATATTATTTTCGAAATTAATAAAAATAGTTATTGTTATATTAAAATAATAAATAATAAATATTATTACTTATAGTATATGAATAATCTACTATAATTAATTAATCATATTAATTAATAGCAATGATGATAATAATAATATATTTAATGATAATGATAAAAATAATAAAAAATATTATATTATTATTTATTTCGTTATTTTTATCATTAATTTGAATAAAACCTTTTGAAAGACGAATGTGAAAAATAATATAATAAATTATCATCCAAATGGCAAACTAGATTGTCATATTTTTCATGTACAATCCAGATTGTCACTTTACAATGAAGATTGTTCTCGTGAATCTAGATAATTTAATATAATATTATTATGTAACGTGAAAAGATTATCTCTATATAAATACTCTTTAAATTCTTTTCTGTCTGTTTGTATAGAGGAAAAAGAGTAACGAAGCATAAAAATATCGAAGACCTAAAAAATCTACGGACTCGATGTAGAATTTCTATATTTTTAAAATTCACAAAAAGGTTTAGATAATTTTTAAATTTAAAAAATCAATCGAAACATAATAAATTTTTTTACTAGTCTTATCTCATTTTTTTCGTTCATGACATTCACACAATTTAAAAAATGAGGTACCCCATACTCTATGTGTTTTGACTCTAAAAAATTATGGTTGCACCTAATTTAAACTTATATATTATTATATTTTAAAATAAGATTTAATGGAGGCATACGTACACACATATCTTATCATCTGGACTATTGGATATGAAATTTGTGATTGACAAAAATAAGTAGAAAATATGAATCTTAAATAGATTATTTATTGTCAACCACAAATTTCATATTCAATGGTGCAGATGATAGATTATATGGTATCATACTTAAATAGGGGTACACTGGGAGTATTTATGTGTCGGGTCAAATGGGATCCGACCTCAAATCCGATTCAAACCGACAAGTTTTGAACAGGTCTGACGTGTTTGGGTCCTAAAATCCGAACCGTCTCGTACATGATTGGGTCAGGTTCACAAGTTTGACTAAATATGGAGAAAATAAGTTGATTGAATATGCCTCAGTGCAAAGCTGCACGACTCTAGAGTTCCCCATTCCTTCTCAGTGTTCTTATGTGGACAATATATATCATTTGTGTAAGATGTGATAATTGTAATACAAGCATATTAGAATATTACTTAGACATGGTCTGCAAACTAATCACTTACAATAAAAAAAGAGAAGACATGGAAGATTCAACATGAACTCAGAATATAAGATACATGACTTATATGTGAAAAAGTTGGAGCCCAACAATCTTATGGTATCTTTGATATAGAGATACAAATACACAATGACTAATTTGATACACTCGCACATTAGCAAACATGCATTGGACATGGCCATGGTCTTCATGTCACATAAGAATTCAGATAGCAACAACTAATTACACAATATAGGTAGAAACATACATATCAGAGAATACATTTGAACATGGTGACAGACAGTTCCTCTAGTGCAGTGCTATTATATTCACTGTGCCCACAATATGAAGCAAAAAGTGTCAAAAATGATATGTTGATGTGTCTTTTTCTTCTTCCACAAAAAAAAGGAAGAACTCTGCCGAAGTGGAATCCCTAGTGAACGTCGCCACTAGATGACAACACCTCAGGAGGACAAAACCCTCTCAAGCTCTCACGTTGATGCAACGCTGCCGGAGGTGAAGAAGAGCAATCGATTGAGCTCCCTACCATGGCCATAGGAGAATCATACTGCCACAGGGGAATCACACTGCCAAGTGAAGAGAAGGACGCGACTAGATAGGAGAGGGGAGAACCGAGAAGTAGGAGACGGGAGAAGTAAAAGGAGATGGCAAGATGAGAGAGAAGGCGCCAAAGTAGAAGGTTGCGAACCTGCGAAGAAGCCGAGGTGCCAGTCTGTATCGTTGCCATCATGGACTGGCGTTGTCGGTGGCGGCGTCGACTCGTTGAGTAGAGGCTGCGAAGAGAAGGGTAATGTGACAGAAGGCTCAGAAGTCATCCATAACAACTCTTGACTCGTTTATTAAGGATTTGGGGAGTTAGATTAGGGTTGGTGGTCATCTGAAAGTGAAAGATTAAAGATGGTCCGTCGGTCCAGTTTAGTGACAGTAATAAATTTGTGAATTTGCCAATTCGGTTCGGGTCGATTTAAATCGAGTTGAAAATTTCAACTTATGATCGAACCATTCAACATTAGATCTATGTCGGTTTGTATCAAGATTGACCGATCGTGGACCCGAATAGACCCAAAAGGATTTGGATTGATTCGGATAACCGGATTCACCGGTCGAACTGAACCACTGAACACACCTAGGGTACACCTCCATTAAACCCTTTTAAACTATATATATATATATATAATTATCCAATTAACATAAAAAGTAAATATTAATAAAATTATATGTCATAAATAATGATATTAAAATGTAATATTATTTAATGTTAATTTATATAAGAAATTTCTTAATATTATCAATAAATATAAGTTTTATAAAAAGCATATGAACTCGAAAAAGTTGTCCAAAAAAACTAATAAGATCTTTTAATTAAAAAATCACTTAAAAATTACTCGACACGTATAAATAGGATGATGAATTCTTTGAAAGAAAAAAATAATCTTCTTTCCATTTCTTACTAAAATTTATTTACTTCAAATTAAAAATATAATATTTTATTCTCTTTTGATTTGTCTTTTTTAAACATACCTAAAAACATTCATGCATCCTGGTATAGTAGGTTGACAAAAATATTTCCAATAAGGAGTTGTGAGTGTATAGTAGGTTGGCAAAAAAAAATATTATAAGATAAGAAAACAAAAATATTAATCAAATTTCAATTAAATCGGTTCGATTGAATGTAAACTGAATTATATTAAAATAATATTTTTAAAATAACAATGTCTGATTTGAACGACGAGGTACAACATATATAAGACAATAAGTATCTATCTATACTATATTAAAAGCAAAGAAGTTGGAATGAGAGAATGATATTTGGCAATAAGATGAGTTGCCATGTGTCTTACAAATATTAGAAATAATTAAAATATAAGTTTATTTTAATTCATACATCAAAAGTTAGTTTTCATAACTATAAAAATTAACTAATTATAATTAGTTAGTATAACAATCCCTCACCTAGCTCATCTTATAAATAGAATAAACTTGAAATCATAGGCCTCCCTCCTCTAATCTTCATTTGAATTTTTATGTCTATTTTTATTTATAGATTAATATTTTATCTTTACTTTATTTAGTTTATATACACTTTATTTGTTTTGCAAAAATAATTTTTTTATTCGATTTTTTTTATAATGAACGTTATTTATTCTCTAAATTTGTTTACACTTTATTTATTTATTATATTCACTTATAGTTAGCACAATAAACATTTGTACTTATTTTTTTTATATGATCTTGGTTTTTTATTACACTAATTGTATCATATTAAAATTTTGAAACATATCGTGCATTTTTTATCTAATGATTAGTTTTTGTATATATAGATTTTATTTCTTATTCACAACAAGTCAATTTTATTCCATTTTTGTTAAGAAATAATATTTTCTCTACTATTGTTTATATATTTTTTATTTCTATATTCACTAACAATCCATAAAAAAAATAAATTAATGTAGAAAAGATCAAAACAATGTAACCACGGATTTACAATGTATTCAAGTTTTCTTTCAATATTTTTATTTGGTTTTTTTATCGATCTTAATATGATTTTCTTCAATAATAGTTTAATTATTAAGTTTTTCCACATGGAGAATATAAAAAGATAATGACTAGAATTAAATAATTCCAAATTAAATAAATAACTTTTACTGTTAAGTGACATAAAAATACTTTCTATATTAA
>LTAE01000752.1:81049-107090 GCA_001647135.1 Pontederia paniculata
ATATATATATATATATATATAATATGTGTGTGTATAGTAGTTAGTTAAGAATTAAAAACATTGGTCAGTCAGTAATAAAAACTGGCAAACAAAAATTATTAAGAGTTGTTTTCATTTTTCCTTCTCAAACTATCCTAAAATTTTAGATTTACCCATAAATTATAAAATATGTAGAAAGGTTTAAACTTTATGCATTGCACAGTTTCATCCAACAATATGATTTTTTATTTTTTTTCTAAATTATTTTAATTTATTAAATGATAATTTTACTCTTTTAAATAAAAATAAAAAAAAATATTCTTCGCTCTTCCTCTTATTATCTCTTTCTTCTCCATTCGTCGGTTAGGAAAGACTCTCGCCGAAGAGGAGAGAGAAAATATTTTTTTATTTTTATTTAAAATGACAAAATTATCATAGAAAAAATAGAATAATTTAAAAAATAGAAAATCAGACTGTTGAATAAAACTGTCAAATCTAGATAGTTTATATCTATGCTCGGTTTTATAGTTTAGGGGTAGATCTAAAATTTTATGATAGTTCAAGAAGAAAAAATAAAAACCATCCATTATTAATTTATCAGAACTAAATAATTTATTTAAATAATCTATCTTCTATATTATATTAAAACGAGAGTAGTAAATAAGGAGAGTATGTCATTTGTTAAATCATCACATGCCCTATACATACTATAAAATATTAGGAAAAAATGAAGGTGCTCCCTACTTAAAGTAGAGAGCACAATGTTACCTATAAAAAAAATCTAACATTCATCATAAATTTAACATTCTAGAGTTGAAGATGTAGATAACATGATGCTCCTTATTTAACTAGGGAGCACCTATATTGAACTCAAAATATTAATATGAATTAATCTTTTGAGTAAATGGTTAGTTAGTATCTAAAAAAAATTGGTAATAGAAAATATTTGTCATGTGTATGATGCCATGTGTCTATAAGAGAAGTCAGAAGCAACTTATAAAGTATAGAAACTAACAAAAAATATATTAACTTATAAATTACAAAATAATATGATATGTTAACTTATTAGCATAATTTTTTTAGAAACTAACAGAAAATATTTTAGAGTATTTAAATATGAAGATAAAGAATAACTAATATGTCAATGATTTGTATGAATTATATTGGATTTTATCGTGATAAAATTTCACGGTAAGATACTATTTAATTAAAATTTATAATTCATTTTGAGAAAAATATAGATAATTTTGTGATGTAAATAAGTCTCGACAAACAGTATATATGGTTGAATTAAAAATTATATATCTTCATATACATAAATATTAGTAGAGGTTATAGATTTAAAAAAAAATATATAATTACTCTGTTTAAATAGATTGCTATGCACGAATAATGTCAAATATTCTAATTTAATAATCCCAATTACAATAATTTAATATTCAATATTTTTTTATACTAATTGAAGATAAAATAAAATCTTATAGAAAATAAAAAAAATATAAAAAATTTATCTGTGCATAGCGCGGGCATTATACTAGTTCTATACTACATAACAATTTTAATATTAAAACACTAGTTATCAAATATTAATAGAAAGATATCACTTATTACGCTTTAAAAGTTATCTCTTAACTTAATCCATATTATCTATTAGGGGTGAGCATGATTTTGATCCGACCCGATCAATCCACCCAAATAATTTTAGATTGGGTCAGGTCGGGTCACAACTTTGAATCGGGTCAAACCCGACCTGACCCGATTAATTTCGGGTCGGATAACAAATTGAATGTTTAATTATTCGATAACCTGAAACTTGACCCGCATGACCCAAACTTATAATATTAATATAATAAAATTATTAAGTAATACAAAAATTACTTATATTTTAATAATTTTAAGTTTTTTTTATCATTGATTTTATTTTTTCGTTTGTTTTATTTAAAAATGTTTTTTATTTATAAGAAATATAAACAAAATCAATGTCCAAAAATTTGATGATTCAACTCGATAACTCGATTTTGGATTGGTTTGGGTTGGGTCGAGTTTTAATTTTTTTTTAAATCGATCAATCTAACACGATATTATTATTTTTGGTCGGGTCAAATTTACCTCAAATTCGACCCAACTCGACCCATTATCACCCCTTTTATCCATTATTAGATTGTTTTTAATTTTATTTTTCAAAGGATATTGATGAATTTATATTAATTAATTTTACCTTAAATCACTCGTCATTTCCTTATTTTTTTCGGTAAACTTGCTTCTTATTTTTTAACTTGCTTTTTTTTAAATTTTTTTAACAGCATAACATACCTTTTTCATTTCATTTCTTACTCTTCTGCCATATTTATTTCCTTATTATTATTATTATTATTATTATTATTATTATTATTATTATTATTATTATTATTATTATTATTATTATTATTATTATTATTATTATTATTATTATTATTATTATTATTATTATTATTATTATTATTATTATTATTATTATTATTATTATTTTCTCTCTGCTCCAACGCTGTCCAGAATTTCTGTTTTATTTTTCCTTTTAATTTTGTGTTTTCTTCCAATTTTAACTCCACTATCCTATTTTATTTAGTTTTAGTTTTTGTTTCTTTTCACTTTTGAAGTTAAGCCCGATTGTCTTCTTATTTGCCAGTTTAGCCATTTTGAACTAGAAGTCCATTGCGGCCCGATTTGAATAATATTATCTTGCAGGAATTTGAGAAAAAAATAGCACATTTTTTTAATTTACATTCATCGATTTTTAAAATTACCTAAAACAAAGATAAATCCAAATCAAATTCAACTCAATTAACTTACTTAACCCAACTTACACAATTAATTTTGAATTGAGTATGTGATCAAATCGCTACTTGAATGGATGAACCTGTGACAAATTAAAGAAAAAAAGTTCAATAGTTTATAATCTAATAATCCAAATCTCAACTTGAATAATCAGACTTATAATATTAATATAACAAAAATAAATTAACTAATTTTAAATAATATATTTTGTTAATAATTTCAATATTTTAAGCATTGTTTCATTTATTTTAATTATTATTATGATAATCTTATTTTAAAATATATTGTTATGTCATTCATAAAAAAATAACCCGATCGATTAAAATAATATTAAATTAATAAAATATATTATAATTTGATATTATTATTTTAAAGTCGAGTCGAATTCTTCTCAAACCCAATTAAAACATTACACCCATAAGACATTGAAAATTTAAAATGGGCTGGAATCTGAGTTAGAAAAGAAAAACAATGGACACACACTGGTCCATTAACACATTACTTTTCTACTGTGGGTTGGATCCATAAAGGCCCATGTCCAAATGATCCACTATTTAATAATTAATTGGACTCCAATCGCCATGCCCGACGGCACCTCTTTTCTTTCTTCCTCGCCCTCTCGTGGATTCCTTCCCGGCACCACCGCCGCCGCCGCCGCCGCCGCTTCTGCTTCCGCTTCCGCAGGGGAATCTGACGTCTTCGGCCATTTATTATCCAATTCCAGACGTCTCCAATCTCCTATTTCCTCGGACCCAATCCTTGGGACTAATGATACAGGGCTCAATCATGGCTAAGAAGTCCACCGGCGGCGCTGACGGCGGAAGCAGCTGCTGCGCGCTCTGCGAGGGCTCCAATCTCGCGTCCATATGCGCGCCATGCGTCAATTACAGGTAAAACCCTAATCCAATTATATGAAATTCCTGTTCCTAGATTTGAGGCCCTCGTTTGTTGCGCCCGTACGTGTCATTGCTTATGTTCCGCTATCATGAAGATTAAGCGACTACAACATGACGATGCGGTCGGCGAATAGTGTAAGGGATTCGTTGCACCTTCGATTGTGCAATGCACTGGAGGCGAAGGTCAGGCAACTTGCTCCCTATCATATCTCAATTTAATGGAAATATAGTGTGTTGGAAATTTTGCAATTGTATTGCTTTGTTATAAGTATTGGTTGGACTACTTTTTGCTCGTTGTTGATGACCGAAACGCAAAAAAAACCTTATTTAATTATGGTTAATATAGATAAATTTTATGATATAGTCATTCTAACTTTGACATGATAGTTCCCCCTCCAAAAAAAACTTTGGCATGATGGTTTGTGAATTATTTGCAAGCAGGAAGCTTAACCATTACTCTGAGTTTCTGGTGCAACGCTTGAGTTTCGTGTTTTATCAGATTTAATTTTGATATTCCTAAAATCGTTGGTGTTTTTGGCTTCTTGACATTTCGAAATATTCAGAAAAGAGCAGATGATCAAAATAATTGGAGAGTGAGCCAGAAGGAGAAGCTAAAAAAGCTAAGGGATCGTTTAGCATTCTTGAAGAAACAACTCTCAGAAGGTTGGTTTTTTAGGTAATTCGTACACAGTATCAGGAACCAAAATGCTCTTTTTCTTTCATGTTTAGATAATTTGTTCTAATATTTTCATTCACAGAGAAGGCTAAAGTTGTGGAAGAGTCAACTGCTTTGAAGTTAAGATATGATTCATTACATGCTGCTTCTGCAACGGTAAAACAATCTTTATCTTGACATTTAGTTGACCACTTCCCTTGATTTCTCTTTGTGCCATTTGCACTAACACACTGTGTATATTCTCCGCTTTCAGATGCAAAAGAACCGTGCAGAGATTTTGGAAAAGCTAAACAAAAATGTTATTTATTCACATGGCTTAGCCCGGGTAAGTTTCTAAATAAAGTTATACTTCATGGTTTACACATCTTTTATGTGGCATAATGGGATCTCACATTCTAAGTGGGTTATCACACCACATGGATGCTGGATATAGTTGTTCTAATGTATTTATTTATTTAATTGAATGAGAATGCATTTATTTATTGAATTTAAAACATGTGTTGTGATGTAAAGCAATTGCTGCTTGTGAAACACTTAGTGAAATATGTTTTTACTACTACCCTTGCACCCCTGTAGAATATCATTTTTTATATTTGAATGATAATTGCACCAGATTTTGAAATGGGAACTTGTTAGTGTTGTGCATTTCTCCTATGTTTTCTTGTTCCTGATTAACAAAGTTGAAGAAGCTAAGTTCTTCTTAAGTTGCTTGTTAAATAAAGGTATACTGTAGTTTTTTTTCTTTGTGCCGCCTTTTTTGCCTTGTATGTATGGATAAATTATGAGTCTTGGAAGCAATTAGAAACAAGTTCCATTGTTGTTTCATTCTTTTGCTCATATGTAGCTTTCTTGTTAAGATGATTTGTTTACATGTTGTGCAGATGACAATCACTTCTGAACTATTTCATAAACAGTCAATTATTGTAAAACAGATTTGCAGACTCTTTCCAATGTGTCGGGTGAGTGAAATTACTATTAAATGTATGCAATTTGCTACCATATCTCTATTGCATTTTATAGGTACTGTAGCTAATTCAGAAATTCCATGTGTAAATCATTTTAAATAAGGAATGCTAGTTCAAATAGGGTATGATCCGTGGATATGATTTTATTTCATTTTAAAATCTTGTCTATGGCACTTTAGCATCATTCCCGACAAGCATGATATGAAGTCTGAATTTTTTTCTACCCAACATTCTAAGATGTCCTCTCCTTAGAAGTAGACAGTGTCACAAATTGTCAAAGGTACACTTTAAGGCTATCCATTCCTTTCTGTGTTTACACTCCAGTTATTGTCTTATCGATAGAGAAAGCTGAGTTATATGCCATCTAAAATTGTCCAAGTAAAGGCCTAGGAAAAAAATTGTAGCAATAACGTTCTGGGGTTATATTTACATGAAAATTTCAGTGTCCTTGTAATTTTTTTGTTAATTTTTTCTGCAGTGAATATTTATCAATAGTTTTTGTATTGAAAACTGTGTTGACAAAATCTTTGCAAGTGTAACTTTAATCATACAACTTTTTTTTTTCTTTTGAGAGATGCCTTAATTACATAAGTAGAGTAACTCTGAACAACTTCATTTTCAGATGATTACAAAGGGAGACAAGGATGGCTTCAATGGTTCATATGACAAAATATGCAGTGCACGCTTGCCTATAGGACTTGATCCTCATTCAGTTCCATCTGTAGAGTTATCTGCTTCCTTAGGGTAAATTCTTCTTGATCATTATAGTTGGATATCTTAGACTTTTTCATTTCTAGCTGAGAACTTATTTCTTGCGAATAATTTAATAGATACTCTATCAAATAACAAAAAGATAGATAATATTCATATCAGATGTCTAATTTCCAATATGCTAAGTAGACTTAGAATATCACTGCGTAACAATGATGGTTATTTCAGTTTTTCTCTTTTGAGGTCAAATTTTTCGGCATTGTCTGGGTTCTATGCTTCTTTTAGAAGTTCCATTAATTTTCTTCTTCTTGAGCATCTCCTTCATGGTGGTTCTCTTATTTGAGATGATTCACTCGCACCATTGAAATTTTTATCTGCTTACCTTCATGACTTATGTTTGGATCTGCAATTAAATAAAAAGGTGCTTTACATTCTTGTCACAGTTATCTGGTTCAACTTTTGAATCTTATTGTCCCAATTTTGGCTGCTCCGGCTCTTCACCATTCAGGTTTTGCGGTAAGTAGTAATTCTTTATAAAATGACACATCATGAATGTAAACTAGGACATCACCTTTTATCAGATTAAAACACATTTGTCATTGGGTATGCATGGTTCCATTATTCCTATGCACTGCAAAAATGTTCTGAATAAGCTTTGTTCCATGAACAATTACAAATGAAATATTTTCATCATTCATCTAAATATGTTAAATGATTAGTACAACTTTATCCCCTTGACATTATTTACATCTTGTTTGATTGTACAAATGTCATTTGATGCACTTCAAGTAAAAAATTGCTGGAAATATTTATCAGCATATATTATAAGTACAAATTGAGTTTTAGTTATTCTTGTTGGAGCTTTAAAGTTTATTTTGACTATTAGGGTTCCTGTTCACGTATATGGCAACGAGATTCATATTGGGACGCACGGCCATCCTCCCCAAGGTATTATATGACAAAAGTCTTCTAAAGAAATTATAGGGTTAATTCCATTTTCCTCCCCTCAACTATTGCTTATTTCCACTTTACCTCAAACTTTAATATTACCCACTTACCTCCTCTCAACTTTTCAAGTCTTCCACTTTACCCCAAATGCTTAAAATTTTTCTTATTTCTAATTATGCAGTTACCTTTTTACTCATATTTAATTTTAACTTTTAAAATTACAAAAATAAAGGTAAATATATTGTAAAATTTATGCAATTGGGGTTAGGTGGAAGTGTTTGAAAAGTTGAGGGTAAGTAAGGTGTAATATTAAAGTTTAGGGGGGAAAGTTAGGGGAGGAAAATGGAAATAAAGTGCCGGTTACTTTCTAAATGCGTCTCTGCCGACATATAATTTTAAGCTCTTGGTGCAGCAAGGAATATCCGCTTTTTATACCACGCCAGAACTTCTGTTCATCTGGTGGCGAGAATTCGTGGTCAGATAGATCCTCCTCGAATTTTGGTGTCTCTTCTTTGGAATCAGATAGGAAGCCTTTTCTGGAAGCTTCTAGAAATGGCAGCTTTAATTATTCATCGTCTTCTCCACATTCTATTGAGACACACAAAGAGCTGCAGAAGGGCATATCACTACTTAAGAAAAGTGTGGCATGCATAACAGCTTATTGTTATAATACATTAGGCTTGGACTTACCTTTGGAGGCTTCTACATTTGAAGCATTTGCTAAATTGCTGACAATTCTCGCTTCTTCAAGGCAACTACAATCAACTAGAAGCTCAATGAAGATTGCAGGTTCAAGGTATGAGAATTCATATCATACCGTACAGAATACTGTGCTCCTAATGGTTCCCTACATCGTTTCTGTTAGTTAGGTCATCGATCAGTCTAATGCTTTGTCCATCAGTGATGATGATTTCTTATAAGTTGTGATCTTTTTTTGTTGATGAATTACGATGTTTTGTTTTGTATCAACAATGACTATTAGAAAATGAATGTTCTAGACATATCTGTCTAAAATTTCTTGAGTTAAAGGTGTATCAAAACCAAGTCCAGTTTCCAGGTAGTTATATGATTTGTCTAAAAACACAAATCACTCGATAACAGGCAAAGGATTTAACTGATGCATTTACATGAATGTTTTCTTAAGATCAAGAGGTATACTCTGCTGGAAGCACAAATCTGGGGACGAATTGAAAGAGCATCCTATGTTTGTTGTTCATTTGCAGTTCATGGTTTACTGCAAAATTGTGTGGTAAACTCTGTTTATCATTGCTTGTCTGCAGGTCAGATAAATATCCTCAACAACTCAACAAATCAGTCTGGAATGTGAACTCAGGGGTTTCATCAAGTAGCTTACTGGAGAGCGTGCACACCACGACGATTGTAAGCCTCTTACTTGTATGGTGTTTATCCATACTTTCTCTAGATCAAGCAATCTCAAGCTTAAAACACTTTTTTGTCCTGAACAGCCGAGTGCACATGATAACAACCTTGCAAACTCAGTTAGCAGCATCCTCTACTCTGCTGAGATGCCTGAGCTAGGGATATCTGAAAGCCTTGTGGAAGGATGGGACATAGTGGAACATTATCCCCTTCCTCCGCCACCCTCGGAAGTTGAAGACGTCGAGCATTGGACCCGAGCCATGTTCATAGATGCTACAAAGAAATAGCAGGACACCGCAGCTTTAGTTTGAATATTTCCATATTGTATATTTGTGCATATATAGCTAATCATCGTTTCTGGAACTATGCCTTGCTGGAAACATAAGCTCCAAAATTCAACCAAGTTATATGCTCTTAGTAGATGGGAAATGATTATGCAACTTGGCAAAGATCAGGGTGGCTTGATTGGATCTGCGGTCAATGTGTCCCGATTCTTTATTGTCAAGAGAGAATATAGAATTACTTGGATACATAATTGTGATATAGTTATAGATGAATATTGGAAATTATTTCGCAGCGTTATGTGCATGGCTTTAACCATCCCTGAAAACCTATAATATGATAAAATCCAGTGTATAATGAATGTGTATCCTTCAATGCACGTAGATTCATTTAGTGGCTAATTTTGATTCAATAAAAAGTAATTATATTGAGATGCACGATGTGATTATATCAACAATGTATTTAGTTTAGTATTTAATTATTTAAATATTGATCTGTCAGCGCTTTAAGCAAGATCTGACGGTTAATTTTGATTTGGAAAAGAAAAAAAAACAATCCTTTTTTCTTTGATTATCCTATTATGATGTCGTTAAAATGTTTAAATTTAGAGTCCTCATTTGATCTTTATTTAATAATGGATCCAAGTGTGTAATTATATATCTAAATTCTTAAAGGGCTTGCACATTTATGCATATGCATAATTTCTTTTCAATTGTCAATGGAGAAATTTAGGCCAACATAACATAAAAGTAATTGTGTTTTGGTTGGAAGAAAATTCTGGAAATGAACCCATCCCTTATTTTAAATTAGGTTGGATCATCGAACTATTTTATCGATATTTCAGTTTTTTTTTCTTTATTAAGAATCCTAACAAGTTTAAAAAATGAAACAAGTGGTTAAGTAATTAACTAATAGAATAAATGAAAATATTTAGAAAGTTAGATGATCAGAATGAATGTCGCTGGTACGGTCGATAGATTAGAATAAGGTCATATGGGATGAAAGAAGGCAATCCAAGACTTCCAACCGGAGGGGATCTACGATGAGATGAACACCCATGATCTTATGCACCTCGTGAGGAACCCCAACAATAGCAAGAGGATAAAAGGCTTTGCCCACACTGTAGCATATACCATTCAGGTGAACGTTGTCGCAAGACAAGCGCATGTCTTAATTGCGAACAACATAATCGTTATGCGTGAGATTATTCGAATCGAAGGAAGGATCAAGACCCCGAGAAGGAGGAGAAGCTCCAAGGACGGTATCAAACAAGACCTATGACACCCTATGTATCTACTAAACATACAGATGAGATAATGCTAAAGACGAACTAGGGATAAGCGGTGTTATTGAATTCGAAAACGAATTCATTTTTAAAAAGGTAAATATGTAATATCCAAAAATTTCAGAAAATAAAAATAAATAATAAAAGAGTAAAGAGAATGATATGATAAGATAAGTTGTAATATGATTAAGATTAGAAAAAGGATAAGTATGAGTCAAAAATTAAATTATCTTATTATTTTAATATTCTTAATTCTATCCGAACTTATCTCCAAAAATTAATAAATAGTAAATATTTTAATCAGAGTAATTTCTACAATTTAATTAAATATTAGAGTTTGAATTTGATTAAAAGTTGAATTAGATCCTATAGAACCCCTATAAATTTAATTCTTCCCCAAGTTCAAGGCACCAAAAAATATATATCTCTTTCTAATTATATGTCAACACAACCCTATAACTACTAAAATATGAGAAAATCTCTCTTGGTTGCCCTCAAATTAAGTGCGTAAGGAAAAAAAACCTGAAAAATTCTAAAAGAATCGATTCGACCTATATTACAATTTTAGATTCATTTTATCACAGAAAAAATAGATTTTTTGATGTTAAGAAAAATTAAACAATTTTCAAATATAAAAAAACATCTTCCGAAGAGTCCAATAAAATTATACCTAATTAATATTGTAGAGAATACATATTTTTTTATGTTGAATATCTTCTAACGTATATAATTGCTTAATTAATATGTAATTAACTACATGTTAATAAAAATTGTAAGCTATGCATTAAAACTTAAAATATGCTATTCTATCATCTTATAAGATAAAATCTTACTTTGTATTGACTACATAAATATAAAGAAAATCTATAGCACCAAGAAAACTATAACTAACCGATATTTTTTCTTAATTTTTTTTAAAAAAAATATCCAAACATAAACAATTACCGGAGCCATATGACTTTTCACCTTATCTATTAAATCGTTTTTGTACATTAACCAACCTTCAACCTTTGTCTCACAGATAAATAATTTTCTTATAGCCAATTTACTAGTATTTTTGCTGGCTAGAATGTGCACGTGGCTCATTCTCTCTCATCCATGTCATAAAATTTTAAAAAAACTTATAATAATAACATATATCATTTAGATATATTAAGGTTTAATTTTATCTCTTGGGAGTTCAAAACTCTTATTAAGCTTTCTTTCAGAGGAGTCCTACCGTATTTTTCTAGTTTTAATTGAAGATTACGAATACTATATATAGTTTTCCAGGTCACCTAATCAATACTTAAGACTCCATATAAGCTTAAACATCACATTAGGCTCCTATAAATTGTTCATAAATTGCACAAAAAATTCCTATATACCGCACAAAAATATCGTCTCACAACACCTTCTTCGAAGAACACAAGGTTGAGGCATGCATGTGCAATCCAATGAGTATTCTCCTTTCCCCAACAGTTTAGAGGTAAGTTTTATATCTTACTACTACATATAATATGGAAAAGAATTTGTATATATATGGAACTAAATTCTTTGGTGTATGATCGACGTGGTTGCATGACATGTGTGAATGGTTTATATATCATGCTTGCATGGATTGGTTAAACGTGAGAGGTCTTAGTTAATTTAGTTTTCATTCGCTTGCAATAAATTAATCCATATGATAATTTTCTTGCCACTGCAGAATATTCTTAATCATCATTTATTATTTGTTTGCACATGTTATCATTTAGTTATTGTATTATTTGATTGGTTTATACTTGCGTTCATGTTCGTAGGTGTTAGTAAGATAAGCACTATCCTCATGTATCATGTATGCATGCAGCAATTAAATTTTATATTGAGTGATTAATTAGGAGGGCTCCATTGATTCCTATTATTATTCTTGAATATTTACGTACAATATGCATTTAAAGTTTGCTTGCGTATTTTTTTCTGGAGCATATATTCAATTTTTATGCGATGATTAATAAGGTTGAGTCAAATTTTTCTCTTTGCATTGGTATAAATTTTAATCAAATTTGTTTGTGTTAATTTTGATATTGCTACGCAATCGAACCTATTAAAGATCGATTACTTTTAGTATTCTTAAAATTATCCTTTTATTATAATTTTGAAAAAGCTTAACCCAAAAGATATCCGAACCCGACGATTCAACTTTACTCGATTATAATCAACTTGGATCGAGTTTTAAATTCCTAATTCAATTTGACTAATCTAATTTATTGGAAATTTTTAATTAGATCAAATTTCTTCTCAAACTTCATCCGACATCATCTCCAAATATATCATTAGTATGCATTGTCCGCTTATCTTCTCAAAGAATTTTGAAACCACAAGAATCTAAAGTAAATTAATTATGTCATTTACATTGCATTTGGATCCATGCAATGTCTTTTGTTTTATTTCGTGTGACCACAATATATATATATATATATATATATATATATATATATATAGTTTTGGAACTACAAAAATTTAAAAGTAAATTAATTATGGCATTGACAGTTGAATCTGATGCTATTTCTTTTGGTTTTTCGTATTTGACTAGTATTGCACAAATATATTTGGATAACCTCATAATTAAAGTATCTAAAGCGTCATTTTGAAATGATGAATAAAAAATATGAATACATAAAGCTTCAATAAATTTTAGTTAATATTGCAATAATCTTTGATGAAAATATTTTTTGGTGATATTTATGCTTTTGATATTATATGATAAATAATTTGAAGTAACAATACAATTGTAATAGAGGAATATTACTTCAAGATAGTTGGTATGATAACTAAATGATTTGAGAAATATATAGACATAATTGGTTATGGTGTTAATGTTTTTAGATAAGATATTGTTGATTAATATCTATACTTCATTTTTTTTGAATGTTAAACATATATTAATATTTATGGACTTTTATCAAACACCTTATTACGAATTTATATGAAACCACTTTATAATGTGTAAATCTTTTAGAAGAACTTTGTAATGCAAATTATTTTCAACAGAATTTGAAATATCTTTATATTATTAAGATTGATAACACTTCTCAATACTATCAAAATTACTTATTACTATTGTTTTTGTGTTTCATAACATTTCATTAATTTTACTATGTAGGTTGATTTGGGAAGCGTATTTCCACAAGAAGAAACTAGTCTCAACAAATGGATAACATTCATGATCAAGAGCAAAGAGTTATAAACATGCAAAATGTTGGTGTATATTCATAATTATTTATTGATGCTTCTAGTACTTGAAAATATTACATCATTTTTAGTTGCAAGTTGATTAAGAAAGCAAGAATTCACATATCCAACAAGTCAAACTAGATCCTTATTGTCCTAAATAATATTGCGATTATAGTTCACAACAACAATAGATTGGAATGTAATGGATGACTTCATAACTACTTGGTTTCTTCATGTACTTGAACTTTACTTGTAGGTTGGTTCAAGAAGCAAGAGCTCATAGGAAACATCAATTGCTCAATAAATGCAATAGATCATTGTCCTTCTTTAATGCATAACATCCTTTCAAAAGCAAATTTAAGATGTTAATAGACAAAATATTGATTTATATTTCATATCAAAATAACTTTTAATTGACTTCTTGATACTTTATATTTGAAAACATTGTATTACTTATATTTGCAGGTTGATTTTAGAAGTGAGAATCCACAACAACCATCAAATTTACGATTGAATTTGAAGTTAACAAATTCTTTTTTGGATTTACTTCATGAGAGACTATGTGAAGAAATTGGTACTTGCACATGTGGATCAAGAACGAACAGTAATTTTGAAATACAAAGTAAAGGGAAAAATAAGAAAGATATCTCTTGGGGTGATAAAAATAAGGCCTCAAACTTAAGTGCTGAGAAGATTAAGGTTGGCGATTGGCAGGTAGTTCTTTTGCATCAGTTGTGATATATTGATCCTCTTTTATTATCAATTAATATGTAGGATTAAAAAAATTTTATGTATTCTATCATGGTGTTGGCAATTACAGAAAAATTCACAAACTAGAGATGATATAATTGCCAAAGTTTACTTCACAAAGCAAAAATTGATATGGGAGATTTTAGAAGATGGGTTTAAGAAAAAGATGGAGATGCAAATGTCTGACGTGTCAACGATTAGAGCAACCTATGCACAACAAGAGGGCTATGACATCCTTGAAGTTGAGGTTAGTGTCACTAGTTTTGATCTTCTCAAAGAATTTCGAAACATGAATGCGATGATTTTCTATGACACACCAACTAATTGTTCTTTTTCTCAAAGCATGAATGCTAGTGATTAAATTTTGATCATTTAATATTTGGTAGCTAAAAAATAGACCCTTGTTCTTCCAAGAAATTGATCCACGACCAAAGAAGCACACAAATTGGGTGACGTGTGATGATTTTACTCAAGGCCAAGCACAATTGTTTAGGTAAGAAATTGTACATCTTGGTACATATATAATTCCTCACATTAACGATCTAATTTTGAATTTGGGATATTAGTTTCTTTTGTTTATGAAGAAATGAGTTTGCTTATATTCAATAAATATATTTGATGAATTTCACTTATCTAACATCCCTTATATTGAATGTAACACTTGATTAGAATCTTCTAAAGTTCAAAAAACAAGTATAACATGTACAATTATATTTTTCACTTCTTAAATGCTAATGCATATGTTCAATGATTCTCTTAGGAAACATGATCTTTTTTTTCCTCGAGGGACTTTACAAAAGTTTTATGAAAAGATTATCTCTCTTGATGAACAAATGGAATTATTAAGCCAAAAGCCTTTCTCTAGCCAAAGTACGTTCTTTCCAAACATGATGAACAATGAGGTGGAGCATCAAAGTGCACAAAAGCTTCCTTTCTGTCCAATGACCAATCAACATGATGATTATCAAGGTCAATCTAATAGAGGTCATTTATCATTTGGCATAAATCAAATTATTCAAAATGGTGCTTATCCACATAGCATTTTTACACGTTCTAGTCAATACTTCAATATAAATCATATCTATCTTGTGTGCAATATTCTTCTTTTTTTGTTAAAAATATTGAAGAATAAGAACATTGTCATATCTTCTCTTTCTTTCTTATAGCATTTGAATTATCTAATAGTGCGAGATTGCCTATGAACCATTACGGCCAATTATCAAATTACCACATAGGCAAGTTTATCATGCTGTAGTTATAACTTTGTCTGTTATAAGACATAATATAATGTCTATCATATTTAATTGTGTTCTTATTTTGTATAAAATGCAGAAGCCATGAGTCAGAATCCAACTATAAGGCCAACACTTGGTGGACAAAATGAGTCTCTTAGTCGAGGTATAAGTATTTTGAAATTATGTTCATGAATGAACATCTTCGAAGAGATATGAATGCTTTTTCGAACAATCCATTATATAAACTTTTGCTCCCAACACTCCTTAGCAATGAGTTTCCCAATGCAAATATTAATGTACAAGGGTTACCTCCTACTCAACATAGTTTGCAAGTTATTACACATGATTTACAAATTGGTGTACAGTCACATACCAATAGACAAGATTTTCAGGATATGAATGATTATGCTACAAATCTACCAAATCAACTTCAAGATCTTGTGGCCCTTAGTAATGAGTTTTCCTATGCAAATGTTGATGTACAAGGGCTACTTTTTATGAATGGTTATGCTACAGATATGTCAGATCAACTTCTGCATCCATTAGTCCCTAATAATGAGTCTACTTGTATGATTGCTCTTGTGCAAGGATCTCCTTATACTCAGCAATGGTTGCAAGACAATGCACATAACTTACAAGTTGGTGTACAATCATAAGATGATCTAAAAGATTTACATGTTGTGAATGATCATGCTACAAATCCAGCCAATCAATTTCTATATCCAATAAATCTTAACAATGAGTTTTCATGTGCAAAGGTTGATATACCAAGGTTACCTACTATGAATAATTTTGTTGCAAATACACCAAATCAACATTTTTATCCAGCAACCCTTAACAATGAATTTCCTTATATGAATGTTGATGTACAAAGGTGTCCTACTAGCGTGCAAGGGCTGCAAGATGATCCATGTGTTTTGCAAGGTGCACAAAGTTTACAAGGGTTATTAGCTATGAATGGTTCTATTGCAAATTCACCAAAATCAACATTTGCATCCAATGATCCTTAACAATGAGTTTCCTTATATGAATGTTGATATGCAAAGTTCTCCATTGTTGCAAGATGATACACAGGTTTTGGAAGGTGTACAAGGATTACAAGATTGCAGACAAGATTTACAAGCCATGAATGATTCGACATAATGGATCCATATGTCATCTCTAGGGGAGCCAAGTAGTCATCACGCACCAAATCCAAATTGTACATAATGTGATTTTTGAAGAGAGATCATTGTAGCACAAATAAAAAGTTGTGACAAGGTGAATTATTGACACTTATTGATGACAAGAACTAGGATGTTAGAATCAAGTCCAATTTTAGTTTATTTGAAAACTATATTTTTTTGTGTTATCACTATTATTTTGTGCAAGTACTTTTACTTTTATGTGATGTGATGAATGTCATTAACAACTTTATAAACATTGTGCTTGCTAATGTAAATGGACTTTCAATACTAATATTACTTGATGAATGAACATGCACGTCACAACTATATATTAATAATAGATAATCCTTTAAACAAATCTAGTTAGGTAGATACATATCATGTTGATGTTATCTACATGTTGTTGATGATGTTAAGTATGTTGGAATCCTATTGTTATGTCTTGTTGATAGATTTGCTAACATGGTCTCCAAGCGAGATGGGGCAAGAACATAACTTAAGCTTGTCATGAAGGAATCAAAATAAGTATTTCCAATAACTTTAGTCATAATGCTTGAGACATTATCCTATGAGGAAATGAAATGAACTAATAGACGATGAGCATTATGCGCAAAGTGTAGTTGACCTAAATGTTTCGTGCGAGCATGGAATAAGGGATTGGCCATTAGGTACATAGCACCTAAGTTATCTCACCACCACACAAGTGAAGTCACAAAAGGAATTCATAGATCATGCATGAAAACTTGTAGCCATATAAATTCAGTTGTGACATCAACAAGTTCTTGTACTCCAATTTCGTTGAGGAATGAGAAATAGTTCATTATTTTTGGGTAGATCAAAAAATAAGATCAATAATAAGTGACACCTAAAAAAAGACAACATTAGAGAATGTTAGAAGAACATGAAGAAAAAAGGAGGTCAACGTGCTTCGTGCTGTTGAGATTAAGGGTGAGCATAACTAGATTTGGACCACGAATGAGGTCATCTTATTCCTGATCCAATTTTTATTGGAAATAGAATACTAGTGCCATTTCCGATCCAATTGCCTTCGAGATTGGGATCATGTTTTTCTAATAAAAAATAATAAATATATTATAATATCTAACACATATAATTAAATTTCGTGTAGCAAACTTCATAGACATGCAACTATATTACCAAATCTAATAAGTTAATATTATCTCAATCAAATAATTGAATGTATACCTATAGAAAAGATAGTTAAGAATGTCAAATTCAATTAAGAACTAAAGAACAAACTCTCATGTCATAGATGAAGCTTATGAAAAGAATTCCAACCAAGTAGAAGGCAACACCTGAGGCCCTTGATTTGCCTCTAAGACTCCTTAATGGGAACAATAAAATCTCTCCTCTTATCGTGTGGCTAGAGCATGAGAAACTCTGAGATAGTGCATGTCTTTAAAGATCTCTTAGTTTCAATTTAGTTAACCCTCGAGTTTTTGAGTTAATTTTAAATCAATTTTTTTGTAAAACATGTGAACGAATCTCAGTCATAAGAATTCCATCGCCACTGATCAAGTCAAAATGATAAGTGTTGTCTCCAAAATGACCTAAGTTGCCAAGCATAATCGATTTGGCAGGTGACATCTCCTCAAAACGACCCAATTTACTTAAGTCACATAATAACATGTTTTTCTTCCATTGTGAATATATCGTCGTGGCAAGCGGGTAGAGAATATGTTTAGTTCTTTATGTTTAAATTTAGGTTTGATGTCTATGTCAATATGATCCAATCGCTCCATGACCACAATTGGTGTATCTTGGAAAACATAGGAAAATTTGGTACTTTATAACTCGAAAGAAATTTAAAGGAATATATTCTAGAATTGATATATGTATTGATCAAAATTATAAAACTATTCTTGCATAAAAAATATATAATCTTTTAGGTACAAAAAATGTTGTTTCTTTTTCTTGTGTTGGTGTAGCCCCAAGATATCACAAGAAAAGAAATATTTTTTATTTGGTAGTTATTCAAAAGGAGAGAAAGAAAGAGGGTGCACTTAAAAAAGGCATTGATTTTTTTTTTCTCGTGGAGAGCAAATCATAAAAAAAATATACAAATTAGGAGGATCACAAGAGTTTTTTTTGTAATGTAATAACAAAGAATTACAATATTCAAATGATATTATTTATATTAATTATTTTATTTTTTTTAAAAAAAGTATATGATTTATTGTTGTAAGTTGATTGTTTTTTCAAATTCGGGTAAATTCTAAAATAAATTGTAATTTATTCTTGAGGCAATGTGTTGCTTTTGATCGCTCCATGATTTTTTTCCTTTTGATGATCTATAATTATTTTTTATGTATAATATTGTTTGCAATATTTAATTTATACGTAGAAACTTAGTTGAATATTCCTATGCGGAACTAATTATAACCTTAAAAGTATATATATATATATAAATGATGAAACTGTCGCTAATTTGAACGACTGAGTCCATATATAGTAAATAAATATATGAAGCTTATGTTATATAAAAAGTAAGCGTACAGTATAATAAAAAGTTAATAATGCATATTACTGCCACAGTATATTTATTAACCTTTACTTTGACAACAAGAAGAGTATGATGCAATAACACACATTGAATTCAACTAACGTTAATGAAACTTATTTATCCAGTTAATTAATGTTTTCATCTTGTTATTATTCTACTAGATACTTGTACTTCTGCAACTCTGTTATAAACATAAAAACAAATGAGATATGGAGAGTGTTGGAGATAGCAGATGGAGACTGATCATCCAATTCTTACTGGCGCCGATCCAACTTGACGCTGAGTTGGCGGGGGGTTGCAGGGGGGCAGCGCCCCCTGTCAGGAAGGCCGGGGGTTCGGGGGCGGAGTCCCCGAGAAAAAAATTTCTAGGGGTATATATGTAATTTCATTATTTTGTGGGCGGTTGCCCTACCTCTATCATATATATGTTATCTTTGGAACGGTTATGTATCCTGATGATTTTGAACATCAACATAGTGAAAAACTCTCTGCGACGGCCGTGGACGTAGGAGATCCATCTCCGAATCACGTAAAATCTGTGTGTTTTTTTGTATTTCTTGTGATCTTTCTATACTTGTTTTTCGTATTTTCCATCAGAGAGGAACGGAAGGAAAGAATTCTCTACCTTCATTAAAATCATTAGGCATGAATGAAAATTTTCCTTTCCCGCTGGAGGATGCAGACACCATCCAATGCAATCTGACTCACAACAGTGTTTTTTTTCGGTTCCTCCTATTCCATTGCAAGTGGCCCCACGAATGAATTATTCTCTGCATACTGATCATGCGAGCTGTCGGACCTCATTCGCTTGTCGACACAAAGTCGCAGGGGCATCAGCTCGACAGCGCCAGCCCGTAGGGCAGTTAGCTCAACAACATGAGCTCATAGAGCAAGTGAGCTCACCAAGCACGAGCTTGCAGAGCAATAGACAAGCTCGTTGTGCAAGGGTCGTGAGTGAGCTCTACAAAATGTGTTTGCAGGGTCGGCGAGCTCATCGCGCACGAGCACGCGATGGCACTGCCTCCCAAAGCCAAGCTCGGGCTTGAAGGGCCAGCATGATGGCGGACGAGTTACTCTTTCTGTCATGAGATATTGTAAGTTCAACAGCTCAGTGTACACCCGACAACTCTGGCAGAATTTTAAAATCTCCTTCCTCTATTTCCTGCTTCTCCCTCAATTGGGACCTCTCTGGATCTCCCCTTCACTCAGGTATGAACCAAATGTCCCATTGTAATGTAATATGTAAATAAAATAAAATAAAATGCACGGTCATATTTCACTCATCTGGGGCTGAGTTCAAAAGCCCTCATTTTTCCCAAGAAATAATATTGATCTAAAGTTGCTAGAAGACCTCTATCAGAATGACTTTATACATGATGTTGTCAAGAAAAGAAAACAAACGTTAATTATAGGGCAGATTCCCACTATTTACCGATGCTTGTACTGATCTCACGCTCCTCACTCTTCATTGACAGAGTATTACAAGTTAATACCATGTACAAGATTTTACTATAGAAGTCCAAGTGATTTCAGCTGCTGAATATGCTCAGGTGGAAGTGGAGGTGGACTCCAATCTGTGCCCTCACCATCTACATCTTCAACAACATATTCCTGAGAGAAATTATATCATTTGTGTCACTATATCAGTCATATTAATCAGAATATTAGAGCAGCAGAAAACAACATTGTAAGGATACTATTATGGAACTACCATAATCAAGATTCTGGCTTAACTGATGTTATACATAAATACATAACTATATTCAAAAAGAAATTATAACTTATAACTACTCAAGAACTTACTTTTGTTAGCATCCGTTTAGCAAGTATGTGATAATGGCGTTGCCAAATTCTTTGGCCAACCATTGTTGCCACAAGGACACTGTAAAAGATCCCTATCACTGTGAAAAGCCCAAGGATGATTAGCCCCACAATAAACAGTAAAGGCAACCCAGCTTCACCAGCTCCTCCCAAGCATCCACATTCCCCTGCAGTACTAGCACAGCTCTCAAAGCATGTGGTGCAATCAGTCCACATACAAAGAGTGCCTGGTAGATGGCAGTCTGCACACATTCTGAGGACCAGTGCCAAGTATCATAAGTATATATATATACACTAAAAATATTTTTATCATTATACACAGAGGAGAACAAGCCAACACCAAAATAAGAAATATGGGATGATAGTGCAGGTGGTTTGGCAGGCGTTGGGACATGATATAATAGACATGATTATGATAATTAGTCTAATAGAACTTAGTGAAGTCCAAAACTTTTTCACATACAATCTGAGTAAATAACATGATGGAACTCATGACTAAAGCTTTACGTAAACACCTAAATCAAAACAATTTTTTGGAATGATTTGGTAAGGATAAACATATTCCAAAAACGTGCAATCAAGAAGACACAAACACACCATATAGAAAATCATCTTACCCAGGTTGACAACAACATAGACAAAGCTCCCGGCATGGCTGTGCCAAATCATTACGTACTCGTCGGTCATAACAAGTGATGAAACATCCAGATAATCCAAGAAGTGCAAAAAATAAGAGAGCTCCTACATATACAAGAACATGACAATTAATAGCCAATGTCAGCTATCGCAATGATCCAGAGGAAAACTCTTAGCTATATTTGTATAATGTTAAACATTCAATGCTATTTCAGTTCAAACACTCAGAATATGAAGAATATGATGCACATTTGTATGCATGTCGCAGACAATTGCATGTTTTGCAATGGCACTAAGTTTCATTTATATGTACTGCACGCACATAATATAAGTTCATGCTCCAATGAAATGGATCTCAGACAGCAATAAAAACTAAAGAAATGGGATGGCCACACACAGAGAACGACAAGTTTAGGATGGAGAGAAACAGAATTTTTTAATTAGCAGTTCAAGGAAATTACTATGTCAAGTATTTGTGCCTTGAAAAGTTACCACATATGTAGTAGAAACTAAGCTCACTGTCAAAACCCCAGGTTAACCGCAACCAATGTTGTTGATAGCTATCAACCAAATATACCAGGTATGCCAACAAAGAAATCACCTGTACAAAACACATGTGAATGAAAAGAAGTAACAGTTTTTTAATGAAAAAAGGCAGTAAAAGTTTCAGTATGCATTGCAAATATGAGAAAAAGGGAAACAAACTTACAAGTTGGACAACTGCAAAGATAAATAATATATCTCGAGTGACGAAAAACCGAAACTTAAGGATTCGCCATTTCCTGTCTGCATGCACCTGTACCCTCAAATAATAAGGAGCCTTGCAAGTTGTGCAATGGGCGAACGCAAAACCTTCCTAGATGAAATGAAAAAAATGTGTCAAATTGAAGCTCTCTTTGATGAAAGAGGACACCACAAATCAAGAGAACAAATGGATTGTATTGATCTCCTATTCACTAAATCTGTTTTGATCTCCTGTTCCCCTTGCTTTTCAACCATATTTATTGTTATTTCTCCCAATCCTATTTCGAACTCTTCCAGCCTCTTAACAGTGTGTCTATTACTTCCCTTTCATAAGCACTCCTCTGTATTATGTTCTTTCCAGGCATCATTTCCTAAAACTTTATTATCGCATACAAAAGATACTGACACAGAATCTGCAATGGCAGCATCAAACACTATCAATGCTTGTTCTTTCCTTCCCCCCATGAGTAGACAGGCCTAAATTGCATTCAGGCATGTTGTTTTCAGTCTATACCCTCATTACCCTCTTCACATTCATAAAACTTGGAACACCCATGCATCTCAAACAAGCTGAAAGAAACACTCCTAGATAACCACCAGAAAATTTTCTCATTTCTCCTCACCTGAAACTAAATTAATATCATTGGTCAGACATGCACCATGATCATATGATTTCTGCTGCCTGGAAAGACTAGAGTTTTCTTCTCTTTTTTTTTTGTTTACAGTTAGTTACTTTTTGTATTTTCTTTTGAGAGGAAGGTTACAAGATCAAAGTTAAAGTTTCATCCCATAAAGGATAACACATTGTAATGATCTCAGCACTAAATTCAGCACAATATGTCTGATACCCAAACTCAAATCGAAAATAAACGCACATCTTCCTGCAGAGTGCAGACAAAATTCGTTGCGACAATCTGTGAAACATAACCCCCTCACCTTGACAGCCCGCCAGTGGTCTAAGCATTCTCGGTGCACGTACTTCGATGTCCCCTTGCACTTGCAAGGCGCTATGAAATCCCTCCCTGAAAAGTTCACAAGTAAAAGAAAAGAATCCAATCAAACCAGACACCAAAGAATTCCCCCCTTCTCCTCGTTAGGCACCCCCATTTCTTCCCCAAACTGATCGAATACTAAAAATGAATCCATAGTCGAAAAGCGTAATTGAGCTTCGAGGTCGATCTCTCCGGGGTGGGCGAGCGGGGCGGGGGCCATGAGAGGGGAAGCGCTCCCCGGATCCGCCATGAACGACGACGGCGAGGAGAGCGACGACGCCTACCGGGACGACGGAGAGGACAACGATGCGATCGAGGGCCTCGAAGCCTACGCGAACATTGCGAGGAATCGAACGCTGGAAACCTTCACGCACGGCGACGAGGAGGAGGTCGTTCTACTCTTCTTTTTCTTCCTTCACTCTACACTTTTCAGACAGTCATGGAGAGAGGCGGAAGAGGTCGTCCCACTAAAACAAAACAAAATAAAATAAAATAAATTAATTTCTGTTATTGTATTAATAAGTTAGGGTCGTTTCATACTTTTTTATTTTCATTATATCACCACTAAAATTAATTATCATTTTATAAATTATTAGATAAGGATTAATAGTATAAATCATAATTAAATTATTAAACGAAAAAACACTAAAGTATCATATATAAACAAAAGAATAAAAATAAGTTTAAACAAAATATGTGAAATTTATATTCGTAAACTAATTTTATAGAATAAAAAGATTTTGATATTGAATATTATTATTTTTAATAAAATATAAATATTTAAAATTTTGATAGATAATTTTATCAAAATATATCTCACTCTGCTAATAATTTGACAAGACTCTTTATAAGAGTGTTATCTTTATTGTAACTGAAATGATAATTTAAATTATAAAAAAGTAAAAATGATTTATAATATATTAGACTAAAATCATAAAAAAATTAAATTAAATAATTAATAATTTATCTGAATTATTTCATGCTAAACGATCTTTGAAATAGCATAAATAGTTAGTGGTTCAGTTTCTTAGAAGATTTCAGTGTTGCATAGGATGACGAAAGTTTGACCTGTGTTTTCATCGAAAATAAAAGTGTATAAAAAGATAAGCTTTTTTAGCGAATGGAATATGAAAATATATAAAAGAAACTAGTTTATTTTATTATTTAAAAATGGACAAATTTGTTTTTTTTAGTTTTTACTAGCGAAATAGGACATAAGCAAGAAAACTTTTACATCTTATTTTGAATTGAAAGTATTGTCGAATGTTTTATTATCGGTTAGGGTTTTGAGAAAAAAAAAAGGCACAATTTGCCTAGGGCTATAAGTGTTTAAAACGATTAATAAATTTATAAGCAACTTAATTAGTTGGCAGACTTGATTAAAACCATGTTTGTCACGTCTCTAAAATAGCGTCTTCAATAGCGTATAGCGTGTTGACCAAGTCAATGAGCTATTTAAGATGTTGACAAGCATAATTAATAAGCGACAAACGATTGAAACTTAATATTTTGAGACGCTTGACAAACCAACATTTAGAGTAGCGATAAGTTATTAAAATTTATTTACATATATATATATATATATATTCAAAATATTTTAATATTAATTATTATTTGTATGATACATGATCACTTTATTATTTATTATTATCTTGATCACTTATTTATTTTATTATTATTTATTAATATTAAAATAGTTAAATAAAATGTGTTATTAAATTTATGACACATATATTAATATAATTTATTAAATAATTATTTGTATTATTTTTAATCATTTTATATTTATTGATTGATTCAAACATTGCACTTGCCAAACATTTCTATTAAATTTAATAATTAACTCGCTACTACTAATCGTCAATCTCTACTCGCGCCAAACAGAGCCTAAGTCATTGATTTATATATCGAGTAAGTATAAAATCATTTAATAAGTTTTTAAACTTCAACAATTTCTGCTAAGCACAATTGGATGGGCTAATATGCACCTTGACTATTTTCCATTTTTTTAAAAGATTTCTATGCTAACATTTTGTCCCACTTTCTGTTATATTTTTCTATCTTTTTCCCGCTTTTGTTAGCTCTTTTATCTTTTTGTCAAACTATTATTCTAGGATTATTTATTAAATTTTTTTTTCAAATCATTATGTAAAACTGAATATAAATCTAAACTACAAAATCATGTAAAAATAAGTCTAAACTTTTTCAGTCGAACACGTCAGTCCATCCTTTCATTTTATCATTATTTTTTTATTAAATATCTCTTTTGTCCTCAAAATTTTAATATTAAAAAATATATGTGCTTATTTCATATCATTACATCTAATTAACATGTCTTGATTGATGTTTTATATCAAGGCTCACAAGTATATCATCTGTGCTTAATTTTTAAAATAAATATGTAATAATTATTTTAAAAGAATCCTAAGTCAAGTAAATTTAAATAATAAATTTGAAGGCATTGCTATTTTCTGAATTATTATTTTCTTCAAAAAAATTGATAATTATTTAAAAAGAACTGTAACTCAAGTAAATAGATTAACTTTAAATTTTTATTTATTATTATTTTCATAATATTTGTTCCTTGGAAAAAATTAAGAAAAAGCTTATTATTTTTAGAGTCCTAATTAAAGTAAATTAAGAAAATATAATAATTATGAATTAGATACAAAGAGTGTATAATACCGTAAAATAAGCAACCCACTTCTCCTCACATTTTTTACGTAAATCAATTAATATGGACATATAAGTATGTTGAATCTAGGATCTCGAGAATGTTTTGAATGATCACAAATTTGTAAGTGAACTCAGCCTGTACTGATGAACTTGTTGAGCTGATTTCTATAACAGGATATATTCAAGTTCAGAGTAGTGGTCGACCTGAGTTGAAGGAATGGATGACCAGTGCATGCACAATTTATATCAGAAGAACTACATGTGTGCAGTGGGCGTCCTAAGTATATGAAGCGGTTGACCAACATTAGAAGGAGAATATATGTGATGAGGAGAAAAAGCATAAACGGTCGACCAAAGATGTAAAGA
>LTAE01000753.1:3509-75363 GCA_001647135.1 Pontederia paniculata
CTCTCTCTCTCTCTCTCTCTCTCTCTATGTCTGTGTGAAGTATGTATATTTAATTAAAAACACAAGATTCAATAGATTGTTTCTGAACTACTCTCTGTGCATGAGATGTGAATCCATGGAGGATTAATTGAATACATGCAGTAGTGGTCCTGCCATTAAAAGGGAAGCAAGTATATGTAGCACAGCTCCAGCTGGAGTACTACTACTACTACTACCACCACTGCATGCTAGATCTAATATTACACACAAAGATGAGGAGGGGGACCATGCTGCATCCATATTGATTCAATTTCGTTGAAGGCAGGCTCCAGCATCAATCCCCCTCTGATCCCCCAACAAGACAATGCCTACAAACCTCCTCTCTCTCTCTCCTCCCTACCTCCTAACTCATGAGCACATCTCCCCACCTCCTGCATGCAAAACACTTACGCCATTCCCTTACCACCTTACCTTCGACCCTCATCTCTCTCTCTCTCTCTCTCTCTCTCTCTCTCTCTCTCCGAGAAGAGGGCTATATGTGCACGTCCTCAAGATTGCCTGATCTCATCCATCAACCTCTCAACTCTCTCTTTCAAATTAAGACAAAAAGAAGACAAACGAAAAGATGATACCATAAACACCATATGGACCATCCTGATCTTTAGTTTTATGAAAGAAAAAATAATAGTGTGCACGTATAGCTAGCTAGCTGCATTATAATATATACTTGTTAGATACATGTAGGTATATATAGAATTATTAAAAGAACAAAAAAAATGGAAAGGGTTGCCAAGGATTCATCCTGTTTGTGGTGGTATCTTGGTGATGAAGAGGCCACGAATGAACATATGGAATTAATTATAAAGAAGTACAGATGATGGTGTTGAGGAGATGGAAGTTTCTTAGGGTTACAAATGGAGATTATTAGGGTTTTTGTTGAGGTGGGTGGGCACATGGAGGAGGAGAGAGAAGCATATGAAGAGAGATCATGAGGTACATATTACAGCTGAGAGAATCTATCTTTTTCTTTTGTGTGTATAATTCCATGGGGCATGCTTATATACATGCCTGGTTTAGAGTTGTATAATGCATCTTCTCAGCTGTAATATGAGAGAGAGAGAGAGAGAGAGAGAGAGAGAGAGAGAGAGAGAGAGAGAGATCCACCGGCATCCAACCTTTGTTATGATTTTTCTTTTCCTTGGGTGCACGGATTGTTGGTTGGTGCAGGCTTCATGCAAGTTGGTTCACCATGACAAGCACATGAGGCTTCCTTGTATGCATTGTTAGTTTTTTACTCTCTCTCTCTCTCTCTCTCTATATATATATATATATATATATATATATATGATCTTCTAACAATAGTTTCAAATGGTACAATTCGAGGGCATGTCGATTGATCAATTATACAAGGAGATTATTTGATGATATGTTGTTGGAAGTTGAATGATGAAAAAGAAAATAAAAATATGCACCAGAGTGAAATAAATTGATTTTCACGATTCTATATATGCTTGATTCTCAATTCATTCACTCCAGGTTGGCATTCTAAGGATATTTATTATTCGCCATGCCATATATATATTAATATAATATAGAGATCATAATGCTATTTATATATAATCTTTACTCTGATATATCTATATATTTTATTATTGATGATCACCGTATAATATATATTTTAGAAGTAGATTTTAATATACATACTTTATTTTTTGCTCTTAAAAGATTAATCGAGGTTTGACATTTTCTTATTATGCATATAATTAATATATACACATGAAATGTCAACCTGCAGCTAGGACAATGATTTTAATTGATTAACCTCTTATACTTATGCTTTTGAATCATAATATAATATTGTATGCTATTCTTCTTATTTATTATAAAATATTCTTATGGATTAACTTATTAATTAATTAGAACAAAAAAAAGTTACCCAAACTTTGTACCTTAAAAGTTACGTCCATATTTCAATAAAAAACATAGAGATTCCTTTTTTACCAAACTATCAATGGAGTTGAAGTTTTTGAAGGTAAACAAGGCTCCATTACATGTAGAACCAGAAGCTAAGTGGTCCTATGATCATTTGATTCAAAGGTGTCATTGCATATAATTAGCCACTTTGTACGAAAAAAAGGTGAGGGGGGAGAGAGAGAGAGAGAGAGAGAGAGAGAGAGAGAGAGAGAGAGATTTGTTTCACTATATATCTCAATAGTTCATGCTGACATATCGGCGATAGAGCTGAATCGACTGATGTTTCGGTCTATTAGGATGCGTTCTATCTAAGAAGACAATCAAACCACTCCTAACATGAAGATTCAACTGATAATTGCTGATGTGATTGCAAAATTTGAGACATATATGTGTAAATTTTTTGACAGTGTGCTTTAAAGATGTGTAATGTGATACTTAAATATGAAGTCGAGCATTCATCTTGCAGATTTAGTTTACTATCTGATGCATCAAGATTTTGTTTTGCACATATAGAGTTTCATGGACTGTAATATCTGCTACTCCATCTAATTTTAACAAGAAAAAATGAAGCTAGAAACAGAGTAATTTCTGATCAATTAATATTCAGCTCATGCCCGGTACATAGTCCTAGTTGGCACTAATAATTCCATGGAAGTTTTTTATGAGATCTTTCACCCATCTTTGTCCTTAAAAGCATAGTTTGAAAGTGACATGGCAACAAACACTAAACTTTTATCACCTCGAGAGGATCTGAAATTGTCTGGGATTTTTGTACCACACATCCAAAAGATTAATAAAATCCTCCTAATTCCCCTTATCTTAATTGTAATTTCAGATTAATTATCTGACATATTATTCTCCATGCATATTAATTAGTATACTTTTCCACATATAAAGACCACAACCAACCATTCTACATATGGAAGCAATATGATGAGCAATATGCCAATTACTTCTCTTCTGGGCAACTACTTGAGCATGAAGGCCATGACAGCAAAGCACAGGTCCAGATGACCACTGTTATGGCACATGATGTTTAATAATCTAATCTTCATTTCATCCTTGATTAAAATAATAACCCATGAGACATTGTTAATGTACAGGTTATTAGTCTGCATTTGTTTACAGTTGACCTTTTCTGGGGGAAGGAAAGAGAGAAGAAAAATGTAAGACATTAGCTGTAACAAGCAATTAACACAACCATAGGCATAATATTAGAAGAATGATTTGGTCTTTTTGGTAATCGGAGGGCCTAGAGACCAAAAATAATACATAGAGGTGTGGTGAAGTGAGACAAAATGGAGAAGAGGAATGGTGGATGGAGGAGATACAAATTGTGGAGAGAGAGAGAGAGAGATGGATGGGTTAGTGTTGAAAAAGATGGCAAATGAATTGGCACCTTCTGATAGGTGGTCTAAGAAGAGATTGGTAGGCAACCAAATTTGATTTCAGAGATCCCATCTGTCTGTTCCTTTTCGCTTCTACTTGCATCACATATTTAGTGGCCTTGTGTTTAATTTAATCTAAGCCTTGATTCTGTACTCTTAGGGGGACAGCTAATACATCACAATAATACATATGTCACATCTTCCCTGTAGCAGCCTAATCAAACACACCACAAATTATGTTAGGGATTAAGAAAAGTATACCGCACTAATGTATGCCGAGTTGGATTCTAATGGTTCGAGTGTTTCATGATCGACTTGTAATACGCACTATACTAAAAGTGTGCTACTGGCCCTTTAACCCCATTATGTTATTCAAATTGAGTTCATGATTATGTTAACGAGTATTCAGGCATGACTGAATTGTGTTGCAGTCGAGAGACACAAATTTCAAACTCTCTATCTGGCACCAAGTTAGGCATGTCATGTTATGGTTTAACAGCATTCTTAATTATAGATGATTTGATGTTATTCTCTAACCTGATTTTTTTAGCATCAGAAACTTAATTCCCTCGTTATTCATTGCATGATCAGTTCATGTGTTTTCTCAATTATTTGAGTTTTGGATGATTCATGGAACATGTAAAAGTCAGCTGAGGGCACTTTCCTTTGCCAAGGTTGAATTCTCCATATCATTTCTTTGGTATCTGACATCTCTTTCAGAGAAAGAGGTTCAACTTTTGTGGAAACAAGAACTCAGAAATAAGATGCATGGTGACAATTTTGCTGTCTTCACAATTAATGCATCCTTTTGTAATTTCCGAGCCCCTACCGTCCCTTTATCGTGAATGAGGTTGAATTTTTCAGCAGCTACTTGCTGATTCTTTATCCTAAAATGCCCATACCACTTGAATTTGCAATCATTAAGGTATATATATAATATATATACATATATATATATATATATATATATATATATATATACATACAACAACTAATGTTAGTATAAATTTATAAGAATAAAAGAAAAATATCTCTATTTTATTTATTATCTATTTTTTTTTCTCCAAATCGGTATATATACATTCTATACTATGCTATATGAGTTTAAATCTGAATTTAAAAAAATGAATTCCTAATTTTTTTTATTATATATATATTATCTTTATAACAAGATATAAAAAATATTTTACTGAAATATTAGAGGAAAAAAATAGAATTAAAGCGTGAAAATTCAATCTTAAATCCNTATATATATATAATATTGCCATTACGTGACCCCCTAATGGGCCATGTCTCTGATCAATGAGAGTTCATTGTGCTTGAAGCATCTGTTCTTGCTTCTGTTGTCTTTTAATCACATTTTAGTACAAATGAAGCCTTGATGCTATTTTGAACTGCAGCCACATGACATGAGATTTCTCTCATTTTCATGCATAAGAACATCACCTTCACCTATTTACTTGCCTATAAAACATTTGCATCATCTGCATCTTAATTAATTGTCACTTGTCCATTTCATAGAAGTTCATGATTTCCACAACTTTTTTCTGTTCTTTGTTGCATAAGGTTCTCTTGTTTACACAAGATAACCTTGCATCAATGTACACTAAATTGGCACTTGTCCATCTCCTCTGATTAAGTTCATGTTCTCCGCACAATTTTTTCGGTGCCCGCCACGCACTGGTCGACCTTATCGACGCAAGGAATGATTTGGGCTTATGATCCAAAAGAAGAAATGAATGGTTCAAGCTGCCTCAAGGTCGCACTTGTGGTGACCTGGATTTCCAGAGCTGAGCACACAAAGTGTAACAGTTCAGGCTTCTGCCTAAGACCATACATGGAGTGGAGTGGAGGAGAAATCTAGTGGAATTGGGTCCATATCCATGGGGACCAAAATGATTGATCATGGCCTCAAAGGGACAAGCCGACGCGACGACGGCCGTAACACGAATCCTAAATTATCTAAGTGATAGGATATAGGCCTAGATCACTAGGTTGGTTACTGGCTTCTTTAAGGTAGTTGCTCCTGCCCTCTTGCTGTCTAAAAAGTTGTGTGTTCATGACCGGTTGGTAAGGGACAGCACAATTAGTGCTGCTGCTTGAACTCAGCTCCATGCAGGAAGAGGAGCTGCCATGGGAGTTTAGGTGCACCTGCACATGCACTTGTATGAATTGGGTACTGCAATAGGATTTGCATACTTCTGTGCAAAATAAGAAACATGGTAGTGTTTCTTGAGGACTGTTCTTGGGTCGTTTAGGAGGTGCAAGCACGAGCTCCAACAGGGAGCAGGAAATATAATGAGTGCTAACAACCAGCAAATGTCTGCTACCATGTCTTTGTTCAACAGTAACTACCCAATTACACAACACACAGTGCAAGATAACAATGCAGCAGTTAGTTCATCAAGGGTTTTGCCACGGCTGTGGGTCATCTGCAAGCAAGGAAACAGTGAGGAATGCCAGAGAACTCAAATAGTAAAGGCTGAAGAACATGCATGTGATGAGTAGATACACAGTCCAAATCATGCATCACTGAAGTGAGATATGTCATACATGTCTCCAAAGCCTTGAAAAGGATCACATCTGTGGCTAGATTTATGGATCCAAGTCTCAAAATATGTCTGTCTCTTGATCCTTAGGAGTGCAGGTGAATCTAACTTTTCCTGGGGCTTATTTACTAAGTTGTGCAGTGATATGTATCAGATGTTATCTTTAATGGGCCCTAAACAGATCTCAAGGACTAAAGTTTGTATATGTTCATTCTTTTTTTTTTTCTTTTTCAATGCTAACCATGATATTCAGAAGTTATATGAATCTTGACTCGTTTAGTTCTCATATTAAAATTTCAGCTGTACCATTTACTTGATGAAGAGTGCTGATCTAACTATGAATTCATACATTTCAATTGGGGCCTGGGCAACTGAAAGTTTTGTTTTGGTCCATTCTAGAAAGATATATGGCTTCTGCCTGCACTCCAACCACAACTCATGGAGCAAAAATTCCTAGCCCAATTCAAAAGGAGAGGCCTAAGGAGAGGATTCAAGTTCGAATTTTATGATATGTAATTGTTGATAAGGGGAGGCGATGAATGACACACGTTGCATTCTCTAAATTGCAAGTCCAATTTTCTCATTATTTTTAAAAAAAGTATAAAAAAGTACATATGAAATCATATAGCATCAAGATTTAGATAGGAAAAAAGCGAGGTATTACAAAACAGAAAAAAATTGACTAGTCATTAATGTTGAAAATGAGAATTTGATAATGACAAAAGGTGGATGACATGATTTTGACATTTGAAGTTAGGGAGTAAGGGTATTCTTGGATTATAAATTTTGATGGGTGAGTTAAGTTAAGTTGGGATGAGGTCTTGGCAAATCATATTTGGATGTATTTTTTCAAAAAAAATAAGTAGGATCGGATGAGTGGTTCGAAGCTTATAAAATAATTTAAAATTTAACCCACTAATTTAATGGTATTTAATTGATTATAATTTTTTACCTATTTTATTTTTATTTCTATCTCTAATCTTAAATTAAATAAGGGATAAAACATAATTTATATCAATTAAAATTTTAAATATGATGATTTAATTTTTTTATCCAAACAATATGTGATTTACTAATTCTTATTTAAATATGGACTTATTAATAATTCATTATATTTTACTTCACCTATCACTTACTCCACTCTCATACTCTAACAGTATAACCCTTCTAAATATCCAAACAAAATCTAAAAGTTCTATTTTTATAAATATGATCAACCATGGAGGAAGAAAACGAATAAGTTCTGAGGGGACCTTTATGAATTTGGCCAATATTATGCTTGATTACAGCTGCAAATCCAACACATTTTTCCTTACCTGAAGAGACATTGAAGCGCATCAGAATACAATAAAGCAGGTACACAAAGAACTCTTCCTCCACAATTTTTCTTTTCTTTTCTATTATAAAAAGGAGTATTTCAATCTAAATACTTGGAAAAAGTTTTCTATGGCAGTATCAGTCAAAAAACTATCCAAAGATATTTTTGGTTGCAAATGTGCATCTTTCTTGTGGTGGATATGACATTGGCTCTTGTTGTATTACATCTCCTTCTCTCTCCTAAAAAAGCCAGCACTTGTGGCACTAACACATGGCAGGGAATCAAACTTCCTATGGACTGATACATGCCACAACTAACTACTTTACTGTGCCAGTGCAAAGACACAGCATCAGAGCATTCAAGAGTCAACTCGAAAACCTCCCATTGACTCACTTTTTCTTCTTTCCATATCCAACATATGATGTGTTGATACTTGACATTTTAATGTTTGACATGAATACAGACAAAGCCTCAAACCACTTTAGAAGACCCCACTTAGATTTTTTTTCTCTAGCTACATCTTGTAACAGGAGTCCTGTGTACAGAGAGGGAAGTTTCTGAAAACTTTTCCTTCTCCACCACCAAGAACACATCTTTTTCAGAAAGTTTCATCCTTGTTAGATGAGAAATTATTCTCACATTTGGCTGGCTCATATTGTTGGAAGGACAACATGCGTTTCTTAGGAGAAATGACATCCATTGAGTTCAAGTCGCTTCTGCCTGCCTCTATGAATCTGCACCAGTGGCATCGTGCCAAGCTGACACACAAAACCTTCTCCAGGTCAAAACAGCAATCTGTTACTTCTCTGTTGGAACCTTTTGATCCTGTGAGCCAACTCAGAGTCGTGAGGGAAAGAGAATAGCATCACAAAATGGCTAATCACTGCAGAGAAATCATTTGCCACAGTGCTGCTGCATGTTGCATGCAACATTGCTCCATTCATGAATGCCTCAACATTGGTATAGTAGCATAGTTGAGCATCTCCTCTTTTGATGTATGTTAAAGATTCTTTCATGATTAGATAATTCTTCAGATTTGTATGTGGAGTTCTACCTGGTTATAAAATCAAAGACTGTTTTTGAATATTTTATTGGGTTACTGACTCCTTAGAAAAATATGGAGATTTCATAGTTTAAACTGTCACTAAATAACAATTTACTGACAGATATTTGATATTCATCCATTTCTCCTTATATCATTCAATTTATTGCAAAAGAATAAGAAATTAGAAATATTTAGTTGTTACTTCTGCTCAATGCAATATTTTTTTAGCATTCTAGGAGCACTTAGCAACAAGAGGGAGTGAAATTTGTATAATAAAACTTTAAACTGATTTCATAATAAAAATGCCAAAATTAAAAAATGATTTATCGCAAAGCTCATATCCAAAAACTCTCGGTCTAGAACAAGTGCAATAATGATATAAGTGAAAATACACAATAAGAAGTAAAATAAGTAAGAGAAAAAAATGCAAATTCAAAACACAAGAGTTGTTGATGAAGTTTGGTCATCGTCTATGTCGTCGCTCTGATTTCTCAACCTTACAATCACTGAAGATCACTAATTTTTTCTTCCTTTCAAAATAAAACGAAAAAACTCTTACACGAACATCTTTTCTTTTATTTAAGAGGTAAGAAAAATAGTTTCACCAAAGGGCACCCCTTCATTTTTTTCTCTAGCTCAAGAGGTAAGACGGAACTTCTACTACAAAGGAGTTTATCCTCAACAAAGATATAAGAAATACGTTGTCGTATTATCTCTCTTTTACAACTACACAGTCAAGAACAAAAGAGAAAAAATAAGATTCAATAATTTAGTTCAAAATTTTTAAGATGTGATTTTTCTTTGATGCTTGTGTCTTATTTAAAGCCTTCATATCATTTTGCACCTTTCGAACCTCTTTTGTAATATGTTTTCTTCAATATAAATGTTGATAACAACTTGACGAATGCGGTGTACTTCTTTTCTTTTTTCTTTTTTTTATGACAAAAGATCAAAGATAACTACAGGTCTGATCAACCTGCTCTGATACCACTTGACGCAGCGGGTTGCGGAAGATGGGCATATTCGGACGATGATGGTGATGAGGCGAGGCAAACAAAGAACAAACAATCTCGAAATCCACCGAGAACCTTGGAATCCACCAACGATGTCGATCTGCAAGTCGTCTGCTTCAATTTGATAAGAAAAATAATTACTCTGGAATCCACAAGAGTCACTCTGGAATCCACCGAAGACATCGTGAATCCACACGATAAAAGAACACGAAGTTCAATTAAAAATAATATTCATAGTATGATTTTATTCATATCAAAAGAGCTCTTATATAGAGCTTTACAGATAGACTTTGACCCTAATAGAAAGATCTAAAAGAACCAACAAATCCTTCTAAGATGACAAAAGAGAAAATAAGATAATAACAATCCTAAATAATACAATACTTTAAACTAGTAATATCTTGTGCTACATCAGACTCTCCTTCTTCAAAGAAATTCGTCCTCGAATTTGGAGCGGCTAACAACTTGACGAATGCGGTGTACTTCTTTTCTTTTTTCTTTTTTTTATGACAAAAGATCAAAGATAACTACAGGTCTGATCAACCTGCTCTGATACCACTTGACGCAGCGGGTTGCGGAAGATGGGCATATTCGGACGATGATGGTGATGAGGCGAGGCAAACAAAGAACAAACAATCTCGAAATCCACCGAGAACCTTGGAATCCACCAACGATGTCGATCTGCAAGTCGTCTGCTTCAATTTGATAAGAAAAATAATTACTCTGGAATCCACAAGAGTCACTCTGGAATCCACCGAAGACATCGTGAATCCACACGATAAAAGAACACGAAGTTCAATTAAAAATAATATTCATAGTATGATTTTATTCATATCAAAAGAGCTCTTATATAGAGCTTTACAGATAGACTTTGACCCTAATAGAAAGATCTAAAAAAACTAACAAATCCTCCTAAGATGACAAAAAAGAAAATAAGATAATAACAATCTCAACTAATACAATATTTTAAACTAATAATATCTTATGTTACATCAGACACCTATGGAAAGATGTACATTTGAAATTGATGGAGTGCTCGAGGACTTCGTTAAAATCATATGAAAATTGAACAGAATCTTTCTAATATAACTTTTTTGAGACAAGAAGAGTTTACCCTGTGTGCAATCTCTAATTGTCTCCATTGCCAAAGAATTTTAAGCCACACCAAGACCCTTTATGTTGAATTTTGCACCAAGGAGTTTCTTCAAATCATATGGCATGTTCCTAGCAGTGAAAAGCATATCATTAATGTACAAGAGCAGATAGATGGTGGAGTTGTTACTCACCTTCTTGTGACACACATATCAATCATAAATACTTTTGTTAAATCTCTTACTGATCTTGTACAACTATCGAGAGACTGCTTGAGTCATATAATAACTTCTTTATTTTTTAAACTTAATCTTTCTTTTTCAGAATAAAATCCCTCCAGTTGATTAATTAGGTTATCTTCTTCGAGTTCTCCATGTACGAAGGGTGCTATTCAAATCTAATTGTTCAAACTCTAAATTTTGACGTGCTACAAAGGCAAGCAACACAAAAATAGAAATGTTTCTAACAATTGGTGAGAGAATTTCATTGTAGTTCATGCCCTCTTTCTTATTATAGTCTTTAGTAATTAGGCGTTTCTATATATCTCATGTCTTCAACTCTAGAAATTCAAAGTTTTTTTTTGAAGACCCACTTGTAGCCTATGATCATTTTCCTTTTCAATAACTTAATCAACTACCATGCTTGATTCTTATGAAGAAATTCCATCTCATTACTTATAATAGCTATCCGTTACTCTCATTCTTGACATGAGATAGCTAGCATCCCTATAAGTTGACGCCCTTTAGGAACTCCACCTCTTCAACCACCTGCAATGCATAAGCAACCATGTCCTCAATGGCTTAGCACTTAAGAGGACTCATTTGTCCGCGAGTGCATCTAACAACAATTGACTCCTCTTGAGGTTGCTTTTTCAAATTCTTCTTATTATGATTGTTCAACTTGGTGTGATACTCCTCCACCATCCTTGATTTAAATTGACATTATTATTTGCTACATCAAACAATATCCACCTTTGCCTGAAACATCGAAGCCTCAAATTTTATCTTCTGTTGTGGATGACTTTGGGATATAAATGAGACCAAATCTTGTGTCCCTTCACTCATGCGTCATATCTTACGAACACTCTGTTGTGGATGACTTTGGGATATAAATGAGACAAAATATTATGTCCCTTCACTCATGCGTCATATCTTACGAACATTATTTATTTGGCCTTTAGATCTAATTTACTTTCACTAACATNTCTGTTGTGGATGACTTTGGGATATAAATGAGACAAAATATTATGTCCCTTCACTCATGCGTCATATCTTACGAACATTATTTATTTGGCCTTTAGATCTAATTTACTTTCACTAACATAGTAGGACAACAAAAAACTTTTATATTAGTATAATCTGCAATATTCCCATAATACAACTCAATAGGAGTTACGAAATCGATCGTAGTCGCCAAACTTTGAGTCATCAAGTAACAAGTTGTATTTTGACGGTCTTAGCCCAAGATGTCCTAATTAGACCAACATTAGAGAGCATACATCTTGATCTCTTAAAAAGTGTTTTCGTTTGTTTGGCCGCTTTATTTTACTATCATTGATGGTGCGATGATTGGTAGATGCCTTCATCTTTCTACAATTGATCAAATTTAAACAAACAAAACTATCATTATCAATACAAAAATGTGTCACCTTCTTTGGTGTCTGATTCTCTACTAAAATCTTTCGCTACTCGAAGACTTTGAAAGCTTCACTCTTGTGCCTCATCACGAATATCTAAGTCATAATTGAATAGTTATCAATCATAGAAAGAAAATATCTAGAACCTCCTAAACATGAGAGGGTCCCCCAATAATCAACATGGATGTAGTTAAGCGACACATTCAATCAATGTACCACCTTACCGAACTGAAGTAGTTGATGCTTGTTGAAGACATAGTGCTTGTACAAACTAATTTCAGAAAATCTTCTGACTTCCTGGAAATTCTTGTTTATTAAGGATGTTCATTTCATTCTGTTACGTTCTCACCTTATTGTTTTGAGTTTCGATATTAACAGAGTAGATCCCAACTATCTTGCATGATGTATTATTATCTATGATAATGTCTTTATCAATAAATTTCTAATAAGTTGAAAATATTCACTACGACAAAATTAATCAGCTTTCACATATTTGTTCATGGCTATAGTCATCATTATTGTGGCTAAAAACCAGTGGCGGAGCTAGAACTTTTATTTAGGAGGTGCAAAATTGCTCATATATTTATCTATATAATTAAAAAAATATTTTGAACATTAATCTATATTTATAATTATAATTTTTAATAATTTATTTGTCTGACATAATATAATTCAAAATATTTACATCAATTTTACTTTTTATTTTAAACATTAAAAATAGAAAGAAAAAAGTGAGAATATTTAAAAATGTGGATATGATATTATAACACTAATTCATATGATAGAATAAAATAATAATGAAATAAAAAAAATTTAACAATATTGATATACGTTACTTCTATCCGTCTCACAGAATAATATGTAAAAATGTATAATGTATTATATATATAATATAAGCTAATATTTGAGTAAAGGTAAAGGATAAATATTAAGAAAATAAAAGTATACATGTAATAAAATAAATAACTAGATTTATGCTACAATTATAAGACTAATAAGGAGAAATGTATATTGTACTATATATAAATAATAATGAATGAATAAATATTAATATAATATAAGTAAATTAGAGTATATAAATAATCTTGTTAATGAATGAATAAATATTAATATAAATAAATCTTATGGAAGAATATATTAGAGTATTGAGTATAAATAAAGAATAAATAATAAGGAAGTAAAAAAAAGAGTAGGTAAAGTAAGAATTGGGAAAAAAGGAAAAAATATGAAAAGTCATTGTGGATCGAACTTGAGATCTTCAGTTGTTAACGTTGTAACTTTTCCATCTAAACAACCAACCAGTATTGTTCAATGGATAAAAAAAAACTCTATTTCACGGAGTCCAGGGGGTGCCAGTGCACACCCTTGCACCCCCTGGCTCCGCCCCTGCTAAAAACCTATAGTCATAATATTTTTTATGGCAATAACTCGTGGCTATTAATGGCATGACTATTTCTCATTTGTCATGAATGTTATTTCTCATGACTATTATATGTTTAAATAGTCACAAGTAACATTGTGGCATATAATATTTTCTTTTCTTGGATAATAATACTGCTCATGCCAATTAGTATATGCATTTTTTATTCATAAAGTTTTTAAGCCACATAAAAACATAAAATTAGTAAATAATAAATATTCAACTTCGTAGCTACTAGGATTCGTGGCAACTAAGAAATCTTATGTTCACAAATATTATGTGATAATAAATAAAATAATTATCGCAAGTTCATTGTACTTATTAATGATAACAACCAAATAACTTTATGATAAATACCTTACCAGAGTCATTGTCACAAAATAAAACTGCAAAATATTTTAATTTGAAATATTCACAATAAAAAATATTCTTATGTTTCAAAAAAAGAAGACATTAATTAATAGTCAACATCGAAAAAAATAGACTAATAAATAGTTAACATTCTACTTATGGAGGAGAACTTCTAACTTTTTTTCTATCTTCTTTTGTCAATCCTTCATAATTGTCATTTCTTGTTGATGAGCATCAATTTGTTCTTGTTGTGATTAAATTGATGACTGTTGACCTTCAATCTTTTCTTATCGAAACTTAACAAGCTCTAAATGTTTCTCAGCACATTTCTCTAGTACTTCAATTTTTCTTTGTGCATTTTTAAATTCTTATTAGGTGACAGTATTTATCCTTAATGATGACGGAGGACACACAACATATCTTAAACCATGAACATATCCCGGCCTTGTACTCGAGACCTGTTGAAAAATTTGATTTTTAGAAAATGAAACATCTTCTGCAGATTATATTTAATATTTTCAATGTGTGTAGCAAGCATAGTATCTTGTAGATTATATATAGATGAAAAAAATATTTATATATGTAAAAGAATATATATCTTTCTATAATAAAAAGTAAAGGTACAAGTATAAATTTTTTTCTTAGCTTGTTAATGCGTCCATCATTTTTCCTCTTTTAAATGAATATGCCCATACATCTTAATTTCCCCGCCAAGTGATATTCTCACTAAATTTACACAAATAAAATTATATTATTGTATACATCAAGTAATGTATAGTAACTCTCGCTCACAAGTAATAACATAATCAAATAACAAGAGTAAAATTTTAAAATATTGTATTAAACATTCTCATACTATTTCATGGTGATATTGGAAAAAAGAATTTGACTCTCCACAATGATTTTTAACTAAATTCTTGCGACTATTGGAATTGACACCACTTAGTTTCTATTAAAAAAATATAAAATAGATGTTAACATAATCAATAGGTAAAGATGTTAAAAGTAAATTTACATATTTAAATTAGTTTAAGAAAATAGTACATACCTTAAATTTTTCATCCATAAAATGACCTCATATTAATTCTCAATTTTCTTGCGATACATCATCCTAAGTTTTCTGAATGCTAATTCCATTTCCTCCTGACATTCAAAGTGTTTGCATAATTTTGCTCAACATTCCTTGAATCTTTGTTGGATTAACATGTTGATGGCAATTGCAACATGGACAATGAGTCATATTTAATGAATCACAATGAGTACTAGTAATATTTATGAAATCATTCAAATCAGTAATGTATTGAAGACTTTTATCTCAAAGAATGCTTAATTCATATTATTTCCATGTTTTGATTGCCTAATTTAATAATTTGCCTAGTAATAAATCAAAATTAAAAGAAAAAGAAGTTATATGTGCATAGCCCAATAGAGTATTATAATAACATTTAATAACATCATAATTGTTGTTGTACCTTGAATTATAATACCATTTACTCAAAATTGTGAAAAAAAAATTGAGAAAAAAAGAGAATTTGTGGCGGTAGCGGAGGGCTTGTGCCGTTAGTGAAAACACTTCTCCTCAATAGTGAAAACTCTTTGGTGGCGGCCTCCTTTGCCCGTGGATGTTTTCCTCTTATTCATATTGATCAAGAGTATTTTACCACGTTAAAATCTAAATATCATTTTTTCTTTCTCGTTTTAATTCGTTATTTTTATTCTCAATCGATCCCTCGCCCTATTTTCCCAACAAATTAGTATCAGAGCACGAGGTTTTTTGTAATAAATTTTTTGATGATGACTACAATGAAATTTGACATCGAGAAGTTTGAAGGCAACACAAATTTCAGTCTATGGTAAGTTTGGATGCTTGCCATCTTGGTTCAGAACGGATTGAAGAAGATATTATCGGGAAAGAAACCCGATACTATGGAGAAGTCCACTTGAGAGGAATTTGATGAGAAAGTCATGTTCGCGATCCAAATATGTTTGACGAACTATGTTCTTTAGGAAGTCCTCGCAGAGAAGACATTGACAGATCTATGGCTAAAGTTGGAAACCATGTACATGACAAAAATCCTAGCAACTCGACTTGTGTTGAAGCAGCGATTGTACACCTTTCGTATGAAAGGTACATCGATCAATCTCATATTAACGAGTTTGTTACCCTTATCAACGATTTGAAAATTGTAGATGCTAAGGTTGATGATGAAGATCAGGCGTTATTGCTTATATGCTCTTTATCATCTTCGTGTAAAACATTTAAAGATACTATGATCTACAGTAGGGACAAGCTTACTTTTGATGATGTGAAAGGCAGACTTCTGAGTAAGGAAAAACTAGATAATGAATTGGGATACATCATCAAATCAAATGAGTATGTCTCATGTTTGATCGTAAGAGACAGATATCAAATAAGAAATTCGAATTAAGATAGATGTAGATCTAAATCGAATCATAGAGATAAAGTATGTAATTGTTGTAAGAAGAAGGGTCATATCAATGTATAGTGTTACAAATTGCAAAACAAAAATAAAAGTTAAATGAGAGCAACGAGAAGGGAAATCGAAAGTCAGATGTAGCAGATGCTACTGTAGCCGAGAGCGAAAATAAAGATGTTTTGGTTGTGACGGCGACTAATAAATCTAGATCTTGAAATGAATGGATTATCGATTCTAGATGCTCGTACCATATGTGTCCTAATAAGGATTGATTTTCCACATACAAGCCGATTGAAGATGAAGTTATTTTTATGGGCAATAATGCAGCTTATAAGACTATTGATACTTGGTCTATTCAGATTAAGTTGTACGATGAAGTTGTATGAAACTTAACAGATGTCAAACATGTCCCTGATCTGAAAAAGAATCTCATTTCTCTTGGTGTTCTAGACTCAAATGATTGCAAAGTTGTTATAAATACAATGGAATGAAGATTTCTCGGGATGTTCTTGTGTTGATGAAAGGTTCAAAAATTGATAGCTTGTATGTTCTTCTCGATTCGACTGTAACTGGTTCAGTAGTTGTTTCATCATCCATTTCAAAAGAAGATTTTACAAAATTATGACACATGCATTTGGGTCATATAAGTGAGAATGACATGCAAGTTCTAATCAACAGAGGTTTTCTTCGAGGGCCAAAATGTTAAAAAGTTGGAATTATGTGGACATTATATTTTCAAAAAGTAAAAGAGAGTCAGTTTCAATTCGGAAATTCATAGGACGAAGGGAACCCTAAATTACATTCATTCAGATCTATGGTATCCTTCTCAAGTTCCTTCAAATGGAGGTAATATATATTTGGTTACATTTATTGATGATTTCTCTAGAAAAGTTTGGGTCTACTTTCTAAAATATAAAGATGATGTTTTTGAGACATTTAAGTTGTGGAAAACTTTGTTAGAAAAATAAACTTGAAAATTTGTTAAGAGATTAAGAACAGATAATGGACTCGAGTTTTGTGGTTCAAAATTTAATGGCTTCTGTGAGAAAGAAGGTATTGTAAGACACCGCACAGTTGTAAAGACTCTACAACAAAACGGCGTTGTAGAAAGAATGAACAAAACTCTACTTGAAAGAGATTGATGCATGTTATCAAATGTAGGATTAAGAAAGAATTTCTGGGCAGAAGCTATCAACTTGGTATTTCATCTAGTCAATTGATCCCCCCATCGATCATTGGATTTGAAGATTCCTGAAGAAGTACGGTCTTCACATTTAAGAATTTTAGGTTGGCCTGCATATTCATATGTAAATGATGGAAAACTTAAACTTAAAGCTAGAAAGTGCATATTTCTTGATTATATATGTAGTGTTAAAGGTTATAAATTATGGTGTCATGAAACCAACAAATTTATTATGAGTGGAGATGTTACTTTTGATGAATTTGTGATGCTTCACTCGAGAAAAGAGTTGTTTGTGATTAATGATACAGGAAAATAAAATGCTTTGGAGAAGGTGGAGCTATAACTTATCAATTCTTCTTACGAAAAAAAAGATGCTCAAATTAGGGATATTGCTCCTAAAGTTCAAGCATCTCCTGAGACTCGGCAATAATATATGTTAGCTCGTGACGGATAGAGGAGAGAAACAAAGGCACCACAAAGATTGGATTTTGAAGACTTGTTAGCTTATGCCTTAAGTGTTGCTGAAAATATTGAATTTCTTGATCCTTCTACATATAAGGAAACTATACAAGCTCCAGATTATACCATATGAGTAATAGCTATGCAAAAGGAGATGAAGTCTCTGCAAAAAATGGCACTTGGGAGCTTGTGAAACCACAATTAATAAGAAGATTGTTGGCTACAAATTGGTATTTAAGAACAATTTGATGGTTTAGGGTTTAAGGTTATCTACCACTGAAATAGGGTATATGGTTGTTACTAAAGCTGTAAACGAAGTCATCTGGTTGAGAGGATTAGTTGGAGAACTCAATATGAATGAGGAAGCTACTAGCATATACTGTGATAGTCAAAGTGCAATACATCTTACAAAAGATAAGATGTATCATAAAAAGATAAACTATATTTATGTGAGATATCATTTTGTTCATGATGTAGTGCAAAAGAAGGATGTTCAAGTTCAACAAATCAGCACTCATGACAATCCTGCATACATTATGACAAAGAGTTTACCTAATGCCAAGTTCGAATTCTGCTCGGACTTGATTGGCATCTCACGAAGAGCAAATTAGGTTCATTAGGGCCATTTGGCAAAGGAGAATATGATGAGTTTTCTTTTCTTTTGAGAGTTATGTAAAATTCAAGTCAAGGTGAAGATTTATTGTTGTGTCTTGAATTATAATACCTTACACTCAAAATTGTGAAAGAAAAAAATTGAGAAAAAAAGAGAATATGTGTACCAGAGGGCTTGGGCCGTTAGTGAAAACTCTTTCCCTCGATGGTGAAAACTCTTTGGTGGTGCCCTTCTTTGCCCGTGAATATTTTCCTCTTGTCCGCATTGATCAAAAGAGTTTTACCATGTTAAAAATTTATGTGTCAATCTTCCTTTCTCGTTTTAATTCGTTGTTTTGATTTTTGATCGATCCCTTGCCATATATTCCCAACAATAACAAACATAAAAAAATTCATACGTAAGTTAAAGTTGAACAACCATTTTTTGTTTTTTTTTCACAAATGTAAGTTCCTTTTCAACAACCTAAAGCATTAACGGAAAGAACTTTTCAATAAAAAATTAAATTGAATCGAAATAAATTATAAGAGAGGTAGCACACCTCTAAGCGAGGAGGCACCTCATCTCTGATATGATAGACGTGTGATTTCTCTTTGCGCATAGAGAGGCAGAGACAAAATCATCGGTGCGCAGAAATGCAGACGTCTTTGTGCAGAAGAGGCATCGACATTGTCTTGCGTGAGACGACCATAGACATTGTCTCGTGCAGAGATGAGCGTAGATGTCGTCTCTGCGTGAGACGACGTCATCTCGCATAGAGACAATGTTGTCTCACGCAAAGACATAAGCCGATCAACGTCATCTCACGTAGGGACAAACGCCAATGTCGTCTCGCGTAGAGACAACGCCGATGGTCATCTTTACGCATAGAAACAACATCAATCGTAGTCGTCTTTACGTTTAGAGACGACCGTCGAGATCATCTCTACGCACGATAGTGACGCGAGGACCAAACACGATGGGCGATGAAGAATGCGTACTCACTAGAGAGGGAGTCATTTAATTAATATTTTAAATCTAAGTTAGTTTTTTAATCTTAGTGAGGAGAATTATATTAGGAGGGAAAGAGTTGAAATACATATGTTTTTTTATAAAAGTTAAAAAAATTAAATTAATATTTTTTTATTTTATATTTTTTGAGAAAAATGGAGGAGAGGGAGGTAAATAATTCTTTATGAAAAATAAAAAAAACTATTGTTATTATTCTTTATTTTGATGAATTTTTTTATTAATCATTTTGCATTGACATAATTATTATTATATATGTAAAATATAAATTATTTTCTATAGTTCAAGCACATGACGTTGGATTTCTTTGAAAATAAATTTGGTTTTAGCTTATTGAAATGAATAAACTAATAATTATCAAAATATATTTGGATTTTTTGTTTAATAATAAATTAATGATGTTAGTTATTTACACAAATGAATATAATTACGTAAGAAATTTGAATTCATGGCAATTATATACATTTATTGCCACCAAAAGATCGTTGTGTAATAGCTCCAAAGTTATTACCAGGATAATAACTACTTGTGGTCACAGATGAATTAATACTCCCGAACATTGCAATCGTGATTACAAAGTATAGTTATAGTCACAAACATCCAAATGTATTTATCAATTCATGACTATAAAACATATTTGTGTGATTCTTTGTTGAAGTCATATGATATAAACACCTCTTTCCTACAAGCATCGTATATCATTTGTAGTAAGAACCAAATCATCTTCTAAATCTTAGTTCTCATCTACAACCGAGGTCTTTTTAGGAAAAAAAATCTTCCAATGACCTAATTTCTTGTAATAAGATATATCTCTTTAGAATGATTTCTTGTTTTTAGGATTGGGCTTAGCTTCCTTAGAGTTCAAGGCATATCCCTCATCCATAGTCGAAATCAACCATGCTACTTGAATCTCTATAGATTTATGACATGTCTTATGTTGAAGTTCACAATATGAAGATTCGATCTTACTTCTTCAAGATTATAACATCTCTCTCAACGAGCATAAATGAACAAAATTTTTAAATGAATGAGGAACATAAATTAACAGAAGTTGGACAACATTTTCATAATCAATATTCATAGCATTGTTTCTTAACTTCAATAATAGGGTATTTAATTGATGAGGGACTTAATCATATAGAGACTTTAAAATTTTGACCGCATATTGATCGGAGTTTCTTCGACGGTGACTTCCATTATCACTTCATTCGCTAGACATGACATGATCATCGAGCGTGCATTATTATCCTGTAACGCCAAATTTTTGAGATTTCTTCTTTGATTTGCTCTTCAAATCGATCTCCTTTGATTTAGCCTTCGCAAATGATGCTCAGATCCCATGTTATTTTAGAAATGTATGCACCTTGATCTGTTCGAAACTATTATGTTCGTGAACTTTTTTATCTTCATATTGTTGGATGTCATCTCTTCGCTTGATTTCGGATTAACAATGAAACTTACGAGTTTGATACTAGTTTGTTATGAGAAATAGATGAGAGAAAATAATTGCAACCTAAGACACAAGATTTAATAAGGTTTACCCTTAATTTGGCTACAACCTTGTACAACATGGAGTTTCCCCTTTGATGTAGAAGAATATAATAGATTATATAAAATACAGAATAATTCAAATTTTATGGAATTTGTAGGTCTCTCAATAAAAAAAATAGACAATAAATTTAATATAGGACAGACAACTTTGTTGTCATAATTATTTGAGAGATTATATTACATAAAAATCATATAGTTTATTATTGAGACAAGATTTAAAACATTTTCAACATATGGAGAGTCTCACTTTTGAGATCAAGCCTTCTCTTCTTTTCTTGCTAATTCCCTAATTTTAGGAGTCCGATCAATTATAATAATGTCCTTTTCAAGCATTAACAATCTTATTTTTAGTTATGCTGCTTGAGGACTCCATTTTGAAGTCTATAAGAGGAAGAATCCAACCAAATTCAGAAGAGTGCCTTGACTTAAAAACATGATTTACGGTTTCTGAACTTTCAAGAAACACATGCATCTGAATGTGTCAAAACAGCTACTTAGATATTTTCCGAGAGGAGTCCCTACATCCGAAAATCATTTAAGCTCTGTACTTTGAACATTTCCGATTATCAATATAGCTTACCTTTTTTTGTTAAATACATAAACATACGCATCTCCATCTGATCTAGTGAATTCAACAACATTAGCAGCAAATCCAATGGCATATTTATGCAGAGACAAACTGACAAAGGTGACAATTTGCAATCAAGATATGTTTTCACTTGTTTTCGACTTGGGAATATGTATTCGACCATAAAACACCTTGATAATATCATGGCAACAACCCCTTGGCTCTAAGCATACACACGAGCAAGTAGTGAGTCAAAATTCTCAGAAGTTCAGAAAGAAAACAGAAGCTTATATTGATTCAATACTGCTATTACATATCTGAAAAGAAATTGGATAAAACAGAAGAACATATTCATCAAAAGGAGCTATCATATAAGCAATGACTACATCAAACCCTATACATGGGGAAAGGAGAACTCAATATTCTCTCCTGTCCTGCCTGATTCACCTCTAAAGCACTCTTTCTTTATACACATCAACAAAGTATCCATCCAAATGCATCACTAGAAATCCATCAGCTTCCCTAGTAAAAGACAAGGGCCAAGAATGAAGTCCAAAGAGATCTATATCTAGAGCTAAAGTAAGTAGGAGATGCCAATCTTATGTAATATCTGAAACCTGAAGGCTAGGAAATGAAAGGAAAGCTGAAGGCAAGCAAGAGGGCTGTGAACCATCTGCTCTGTGATGGCCTGAAAAAAATATGCAGCCAAAACAGAGAAGGTCTCCCTCAGGAATCTGTGTGCAAAGTTGTGGAGGGAGGAAAAGATTGGAGCAAGTATGAAGAGCTTTGAAGTAATATATCCAGCTCAAATCACCCATGCCCCTCGAGCATGCAGAAAAAAAGATATTAAACTCCTAAAATGTCACAGGTTGTCAATAAAAATCTGCAACCAGTGAACTCATGATATGATGCATGGCGTGCATGGTCTAAACTCTGAAACTAATGCATGCCTTAAACTAGTGCAGGGAATTCATGATGCTGAGATGTGACCTTAAAGAGCTTTAAACTATGTGTGCAGTGAGTGTCTGCTTATAACCAACAACTCAATCCTTCCAAATAAACCAGGAAGGGGAATGAGAAGGTCCGGCGGCCGCATATGTGGCGGCGGCCATGTCCTGGCCGAAGCCCTCAGGTGCTGTTGTTGTCCCCTGTGGCGGTGCCGAAGACGTGTCGTGCGAGACGTCGGCGTCGGCAGCCTCAGCGATGCTCGAGAGCCGGGACTGGAGAAGCAAATTGTTGGCGCCGTCTATGTCGTCCCACACCGAGCTCCCGGGGCCCCATGTGCTGAACCAGGCCTCGTCCGCGTCGCTCCAGACCATCTCGGTTGGCTGTTGAGAGGCCGTCATTGCCATTTCCATGGCCGAGCTGTCGGGCGTGCCCAACGAAGGCCCTGTAACTGTGGTGTCAGCGGAGGGGCTTAGCGCGCACGGAGGTTGCTCCCGGAGAGTCTGCCATGGCTCGTCCTGCTGCTGTTTGATATGTGCCTGGGCTTCGTCGGGAGTTGGCGGAGCAGAGGACGAGGAAGACGAGCACGAGGCTCCGTCTCTGCTGCCGCTCGCATTTTTTTTACCCAGAAAAAGGTTAGGGAAGTTGAGCCGGGCGTTCTCGCCTCGGAGCTTAAAGGCCTCGCGGTCGTACGCAAGGGCAGCGTCCTCGGCCGTGTCGAAGGTGCCGAGCCAGAGGCGCGTCCGGTTCTTCGGCAGGCGGATCTCCGCCACCCATTTCCCCCAGTGGCGCTGCCGCACGCCGCGGTACAGCTTCGCCGGCGCGGCCGCCGGGGGCAACATCATAGGCCCCCGGCGCCCGGCCAAGCGGTTGACCATCATCATGTGGCCGCGGGGGCTCAGGTTGAGCGCCTCGCTCCAGTAACGCAGAAGCTGAGACTGTTGCAGGCTCATCGCCGAGTTCGGCGGCTCTCCGGTCAACTGAGGCATCGCCGGATGTCCCACATACTGGTAACCGTTGCTCTGCCCGAACGATATCATATGATGTCCCACCGCAGCCGGGAGCTGCTGCTGCTGGTGGTACTGGTCTGACTGCAACAGAGGAAGCAACAGCGGGCCGTTCCCGACAGCCTGAGCACCGTTGCAGGCGAAGGGAAGAACGGGCCTGGAAGCAGAAGAAGAAAGCGGCGAGGACGCCGGAGAAGCCGGAGTCGACGCAGGATACTGGGGCCAAAGCCTCTCCGGACTCTTAATCCTCTTGAACGGCCGAAGACCCGCCGACGGCGTGCCCTCGGGCTCCCCCGCGAGTTGCAGCAGAACCTTCGGGCCCTTCCCCTTGTGCGCCCTCCTGTCGGAGCTCCGGCCACGACCCTTCTCCGATCCTTCCATGTCTCCCGACCACAAGAGACTGACGAGTTCTTCAAAGACGCCGGACAGCCGCCGCCCGCTCCGCCACAGAAACGGGACACGACAAAGGCAACAGAACTCTAATCAATCGAACGGAAGCACAGGCATGAACAGGGAGCTACTGCTGGCGCTCCAGTTGCAGGGCTACGTATCCATCAACGAACGGAAGCGTGCACAGAGAAGGGAAGAGCGGACGGCTGCGCAGGAGAAGAAGAATTGGAACTTGGAAGCTGATGGATTCGAAGTCGAGATCGAGCTCTGCGAGGTTTTATTAGGAGAGAAATATATTATATATTAATCAAGTTTAATTGGTGTCAGCAAATTTGTGTCTCGAGTTAAAAGATAACAAAATTAATAATAATCTCGAGTTCGAGTCTTAAAGTTTTCTATTTGATTAGAGTATTATCGATTTATCGTGTGAGCTCAAACATTGAATTAGTCGGAGGTTAATAATTTCGAATTATCGGCGAGTCTTTTATCGAAGAAAAAATATATATTATATTAAAAAAGGCGAAAATATCCAAGGATGGATTTTGGACTACGAAAAAGGAAAGGGCGGGTGGGCGGTGGGCGGGGCCCACGCGGGATGCTGGCATTCGGACTTAGTAAACCCAATAGAAGGGCGACGCGTGTCCTTTGGAAATCTTACAATGCACGACCGTCATCACTGTCAGAGATGGTGACGTCGCTATTTAGTTGCTGTTCGCTGTGCCTCCCTCGCCGCCTTGTCAACTGTTTCGATTTTTTTAATTATTATCGCTCGACTAATTTAGTATTTTAAACATATACTAACTAATTTAATATTTGAACGATAAAAAAATTAATTAAATTAATAATTTTAAAATTCGGGAATTATTAATATTGATCTTTAGACTCATTAATTATTTATGTCAACAGCTTAATTATTTTATTTCTTTTTATTATTTCTAGTATATTTTCTAATATTGTAATATTTTTATAAGTTTAATCCTTTCTTTTCCCTTTTCGTATAATATTATCAGTTTTTCTATTAAATCGATCTTTTTTATTATTCATCATTTCTTTTCCTTTTTCGTATAATATTATCAGTTTTTCTATTAAGTCGATTTTTTTATTATTTATTAAATGACTTATATGACCCTGAGTGTTTAGGTTAATGTTTTTTATTGAGTAGTTATATTATTTTACGAAATTTAAAATTTAATAAAAAAAGTTAGGGGTAGGGAGGGGGTGCCTCTATTTTTTTATTAAATTAGTAAGGTTTTTTTAAAATAATATAAATATAACATTGATGGTAGAAAGGTCATTTACTAACTATTAGACGGAAGAATCCCGTGTATTATCAAAATGGGACAAGTTTAGACATTAAAAATATTAAACTGTGATTCAAAGTTACACGCAAAAGCAATTACATGAGAAAATTGTGGAAGAATAACCATTTCTCCTTTCATTAATTCATGAATCCCTCAAATTATATCGTATTTACATAAATTAAGATATTATAAATTTATCAAATGTCTCTATATTGTAAGTTTACATTATAAAAATAATGAATTATCTATAATATTAACATTTTCCTATTAAATATTTTTTATTTATTAAAATTTTATTTTGATGTTATGTCTAAAATGAATAAATAGATGGGTCGACACCCTCTCTCTTATTATAGCTATATAATTTGATAGTTGTAATGCAATGATTTCTATTATTCATGCACTTGATGTACATATGATTATATAGTACGTGATCTATCTATATTGTTACAACAATGATGATATTATCTGGTTATATAGATAGTAACAATTTTGTTAGCTTCATGATCTTAAATGTTGGATGTGATTGCAACTATAACATAATCCTAACATGCCCCCTCAAGCTGAGTCGTCGTGTGAGCAGAGACGAAGCTTGTCACGCAAGTAGAGGAACCGACTTCCAATGATTGGTTTAGTCATGATGTCTGCAATATGTTCCTTGGAATACACATAACACACTTATAGTTGCTTGTTGGCGACTTCATGTCAAACAAAATGGAAATCGGCCTCTATGTGCTTGGTCTGTTCATGAAATATGAGATTAATTGTAAGATATGTAGCCCCGAGTATTATCACACCACAAAACTGGTGGATGAGACAAGTGGACTTTGATTCTGATAGGAGGGACCGTGGCCAAATAAGTTCGGTTGTGGTGTCGGGCAATGCACGTTATTCAGATTCAGTGGAAGAACGAGACACTGATTTTTATTTGCGGGAGGACCATGAAATCAGGTTCATGCCGAGGTAGATTGAATAATAATGTATCCGTCGTTGACGGGATGAAACCTGATTGTAATGTTGTTTACAATTTTGAGAACCACGCTCTAGGGGCTTGGCGCAACCCATAGACTGGTCGCCGGAGAAGGCACACATGAGAAATATCTTCACTGTTGTAACAATATAAATAGATCATGTACTATATATAATCATATGTACATCAAGTGCATGAATAATAGAAATTATTGCATTACATGGTATAAGAGCCTCGAGTATCCTCCCTACGACGTAGTGATGGCCTCTGAAAAGTCATCAGCTTCCAACACAATTCCATCCTCGTGTGCAACTATAACATAATCCTAACAATAGCTTTTATAATGAGAAATTATATATGGAAATATGCTTTTGTACAAAATCTCTTTTTATTGTATCTTCGTCATATTATATTTTTAAAAATGATAAATTATCTTCTAAGCAATTTTTGTAAGAGTGTGTTTAGATAGATAAGGAAAAAAGGGAGGAAGGGAAATGATAAAGAATAACGGAGGGGTCAATTATTTATCTTTCATTTAATATTTATTTAAAATAAATAATCTAAAATTAACAAAAAAAATTCCTGTATAATTTTACTATTCAGCTTATATTTCCCTTCATTACTCTTACTCGTCTTTTCTCTTATTTCAAATGCACCCTAAAATTATCTTTCCATCCTCTCCTTGTGATTTTATGCTGATTAGTTTGGCGTAAAAGGAAAACAAAAACAATAGCCAAGGAAAGTGAAATTGTTTAATTATCAACTACATTGTAAGACAATACGGAGACAAACTTTGATGGTGAAATGATGAAAAATAAAAAGAAAAATGATATGATGAAGTGGTTCAAGAAGACCATCAAAATCCTCTCCTACTTCCCCCTCCTTTCGGCAGGCACCAAACCGCCGGTGGCAAGTGCAAGACAGATTAGTTTGGTGCCATGGTCAGTGCCACATTTCCATGGTCCACCGGCCCTCGTCATCATCACGAGAACTAGCCATAACCAAACAGGTGCAATGTCCAAAGAAAATATCATTTCATCATCACTGCACACCTGTCATCACACTGAATATACCTCCATAATTTTTAAGCCAACCTAATATAAAAAAATAAAAGTATTAGTCAAACAAAAAATAGATAACCTACGTCCATAACTAATAGAAGAGAAGGATATATAATAATATGTTGATGGAGGCATAACATATAAAGTTTAACATAAGCCTATGTTTGGATAAAGAAGGGTAAGGGAAGAGATGAGAGGGAAAAATAATGAGAGAAAGAAGAATGGAGAATAAATTTTTTACTCTCTATTTACTCTAATTTGAGGAGGCATAACATATATCATGCAAGTATTAATGAACCCTTCTTTCAAGAGCTCATGATATTTAATTAATATTCATTAATTTATTTCATGAGGATGATTGATCATTTTTGCTGATTCTTTAGTTATTATGTTGGTTACCATAATTTATTCTTATATATTATTTTCGTTGTGGATTTAATCCTATCCATCAATCTTTAGTTAAATAATAAGTTTGATAATGATTCAAGTAGTCTGACTGTAAAAAAATTGATTTTCTACATCATGTGATTGAAGAATAGTAATTTTACACGCATTTACCTTTTTACATAAAAAATAACTATATCATTTAATTAACATATACTTGTTCGAAAAATGGCATGACACCATTGCAAATAATTCATATAAATGCTAATATTCTTGCCATGTACAATCCATCATAACAAGTAATGATACACTTACAAATCAAGAAGTTTTAAATTTATTTATTTTTATTAAAGATAATTGCTGGTACTCCTTTATTTTCCTCCTTTTTTTACATGTATTAAATTATGAACCTAATTAACAAGAAAAAGTGAAAAAAAATGACAAACATTAAACTAACTATAGATAGTTTGGTACATCAAGTAAAGAAAACATAATTAAGACCTTCACATGCAAAATATCTTAGTGATTGACCATTATTTTACTACTCGTCTAATTCCATGTTTAATATTACACAAAAAAATGAAGAAAGCAATCAAACAAGCAACAACCTTATCAAAGCTTAATAAGGTCTTCCGGGATATTTCAAGTATGTTAACAAAGGATTAATGGATGATGACAAGATCATCAATGAAGATTAATTAATGACGGTTGATTTAAGATAAGTTTTTGACTTGCCAATATGTTTTGCTTATCATGTCTACCAAGCCTACCCATGCTATATTGTAACATTGTTTGGCTCGAGGGGAGGCTTAGGATGGTGAGTGGCTAAGACTTGAAATCATCATTAAATAATCTCTTAATCTCGAAATTGGGTCAACCATAGTGGCAATGGTAGTCTTGTGATTGTAACATAATGTTATTTTAAGTAGTTTGGCAACCTTGGTCAAACACTATGGTTAGTGGTCACATATTCATCTCCAACATTGCTAGCTCCATTGGATTGACATTATGTTTTTAATATTTGTTTATTTGTAAATATCTGTTGAAGTACATGGAGTTCATTGAACATAGGCTTACTAGCTGTGGAAGCCAAAAAACACTAATAAAATTTTATTTTTCGGTGGAAGGAGGTGCTAAATGTTTGATGGTGACACTTGCATATGATCACTTATTAAGATGTGAATTGTAAAAGATTATATTTTGAAAAATGCAAAATGTAGACATTTCATTTTATTCCCGCATGCAATGAGAAATTGGTACAGATCAGATATAAATAAAGTATAATTGATTATTTTAGGTAGTAAATTAATTAGTTTCGACTTTTGAGAATGCTTAAAATTCGAAGTCTTCCAATCTTATTTCAAAAGCTACGTTACATCTTTTATATTATAAAGCAATCTTCATAAAATATAACGTGTAGAATAGAAACGTAAATTATAAATGAGAAGATGGATTACTTGACATTGGAATTAAATGAGCTCCGGAAGGTTATATATTTCAGTAAATTCTTGCTTTTATTTATTTTTTTTCTTAAATTACGGCTTATTTATTTATTTATTTATTTTTCTTTCTCTATCTCTAACCGGATTTGGATCACATAATTAAGACCAACTTTCACTAGATTGAAACGTATTCCAACTACTTTGTCCATCTTTATCTCTCTCTATATATATCTTTCTTTTTTCTTTTTTCTTTTTTATTTTTTTGTGGATTGACGTACCAATTAGTGAACAAGATCGCGAGTTGGTGTTTAATAGAGGAGACCGAAATTGTGGCTGTGGGCTTGGCTAGGTATTTGACAAAGTTAATATTTTAATTAGGTGAAATATTAACCATTTGATTATAAATTTAATAAAAAATAATTAGAGTGGTTGAATTAATTGATAATTATAAAATAACATAAATAGACATCAAGCTATAATTTGTATTTTTATATGCAATATACTTTTTTGTCGTGGTATAATAACTAATTTATATTATTTGTTGAGTTTAATAATTTATTTTTTAAAAATAATATTTTATCATGACAACGAAAAGATACTAATCAAGTAAAGTTTCATCTTTATGTTGATAAGAAAAAAAAGGAGAGTAAAATATCAACATATATGATATGTGATATTTATGAATTAAAGCATTTAGAAAAATAAAAAAAGAAGGAGGGCATATTGGAAATTAAATGTTTATCTTTTTTACTATTTGTATCGCATGACCTTTAAATTCTATTTTGAAGATGAATCTATTAAACATTTCAATTAAAATTTTGATCAAGCAAAAAAAATTATTCGCTACCCAATTTGCTCAATTCTGTATGGTGATGAATTGATGATCTCAAAGGAAATAATTACTATATACATGCTATTTCCCATAATCTAACAGCCTACACATCGGATACAGATCAATTATTCAATTTAGTGCATGATTAAATCATGATACATATATAAAAAACGTACATGGTATAATATGGGAGCTACACCGTTTCTGAACTAAGATATTAAATATATATATATATATATATATATATACCCATGCTTCACTTTCCAGTGCAGAGAGAAAGGTGTGATGAAAAGCTCCTGCACAGACAAAATTTGCATTAGATGACCTTAATATGAAACCTGCTCCGCCCACCTCATCTGGTCCAACAAAGGATTCATCCGTGTTCAACTTGAACACAGATTGAGGTGGGGGCTCCCATCGGCTCTGGTTAGAGGTCGTGGGGGTGATCCCCTCAGTGTTAAGGATTGGGAATTCATGATAGTTGGCACGCGCCCGTCTCCAGACCTCGGCTGCGGTTGCTGGTTTGGAGTTGAAATGAATGTCATTTCGGAGTTTCCAGATTCCCCATAAGCAGAATGCAAAGAGAGATAGAAAGGAAGTGCGAGAAGAAGGGGGTAACATGCTACCCTCTAGGACCCAATCTCCATTGCTCCAAGATGGCATGTATTGAAAGTGCAAACTGGTTTCAGACTGGAAAATATGCCAGATTTGTAGTGAAAAAGAGCACTCAAAAAATAAGTGACAATTTGATTCAATAGGACCACCACACAATGAGCAGTTGGGGTTAATAGAATGATCAAAACGCATGAGCATGTCATTTGTGGGTAACCGCAGATGCGATAATTTCCAGAGGAAGTGATGGAGTTTAGGGGGGACCTGGATCTTCCATAGATCTTTCCAAACCGGCCGTCCTGCAAACCTTGGGGTGACAAGGGGCCTACTTAAAAACTCATAAACAGATTTAGCTGTTGCCTCCCCATGAAGGTTAGGCTCCCATATCCAATTATCCTCATAGGGGTTAGCAAGCAGGGAAATCGCACATATTTTAGCAGTTAAACAAGGCGCAAAGCATTCCTGAAGTATAGATAAGTTCCAGGATGAGTCATGAATAAAATGAGCAACCGACATATATGAGGAGCAACAATTAACATTTATATAAGTAGGCATGAAACACAGAGGGATGGAGAAGATCCAAGGATCAGTGAAAGCATTTGTGCTGAGCCCGTTTCCAATTGTTTTAATGAAGCCTAGCTTAATTTTGTCCAGCACCTGCAAAATAAGACGCCAGCTAGGTGAGTATTTACAGTAATCACTTGATAGAGGTAAGGCCCATGGGTGGAGCTTAGGATATTTACTTAGTTATCCTGGTTGAGAATGGAGAGTATGCTTTTGGCCAAGAGGGAGGCCCTAACATTTTGCAGTTGCCTAATACCTAGACCTCCAAGGTGGTGGGGCAGTTGAACTGTGTGCCAATTAATCAAGTGAGCCCCCATTTTTTCACCTGTGGGGGACCAAAGAAACCTTCTGGATAATCTTTCAAGTGATTCTATGAGTCCAGCTGATACATGTATGGAAGCTAGGGTATATGTGGGTAAAGAGTTTAGAGTAGATTTGATTAGTGTAGTACGACCAGCAGGAGTGAGTGATTTCATTCTCCAGCCTGCAAGCTTCCTATGTGCTTTATCCATAACAAAGTTGAGCTGTTTGTTTGTCACCAGCTTATATGAGATAGGGACACCTAGATACTGGAAAGGGAAAGATCCAGAGCTTATGCCCAGAATAGATTTGATGATATGTTGCCTTCTCCTACTGAACTTGGGAGGAAAATATATTGCAGATTTTGAGTAGTTAATTGTTTGATTTGTTAAAGATTTGTATAATTTGAGGAGATCCACGAGACGTTTACAGTTGAGTTTAGTAGCTGCTATACAGATAAGTAGGTCATCAGCATAGAACAAGTGGCTAAGGTTAAAGTTATTGGAAGTGTAAGGAATTATATTTCCTGCATAGACCTCCTGGTTCAGAAGAGAGGAGAAGACCTGTGATACAAGGATGAAGAGGTAAGGGGACAATGGGTCACCTTGTCTAATACCTTTATGATTTTTGAATTCAGATGAATAGGTCCCATTTATATAGCAGGTAAAGGTGGGAGATTTGATGCACAAATTAATCCACTCAATGAAAATAGGTGGGAATTTCATAATTGTTAAAACATTTATAATAGCATCCCATGAGATTTTATCAAATGCTTTTTCCATGTCAATTTTAAGCATAAGGAATTTAGTTTGCCCCTAGTTAAGGAGTGGGCCACTTCCTGGGCTAAGAAAATATTGTCTTGAATGGATCTATGAGATATAAAGGCAGCTTGGCTAGCATCAATTAGGCTTGGTAAGGTGGGTTTGAGTCTGTTTGCTAGAAGTTTGGCTATGATTCTGTAGGAGATGTTACATAGTGAGATGGGTCTATAATCTGAGACTTTAATTGGATTTGCAACCTTAGGAATAAAGGTAATAGAGGTGTTTTGAGCCCCCTGGGGTAGAGCACCCGTGAGGAAAAAGTCAAGGATTTCTCTTGTGATATCAACACCTATTATATCCCAGTAATAACGGTAGAATTCAGCCGTGAATCCATTCGGACCAGGGGCTTTACCTAAAGGCATACTCCAAAGGCTCTCCTTAATCTCTTGGGGAGTAATAGGTGAGGTGAGGGATGAATGCTAGGATTCATTTAAGATCGGCAGTGATGGCCAAGATGAGACAGGTATAGGAGGGAGGGATTCAGGGCTCCATAGAGAGCTATAGTGATTAACAAAGGAACATTTGATTTGATGTTCATCTGTAGTGATCTGCTCATTTGCATCCTTAATGCGAGAGATATGATTATTTCTACTTCTGATCATGGTCGTTAAGTGAAAGAACTTAGTGTTCTTGTCCCCATCTTTCAACCAATTTACCCTAGACTTACTCCACCACTTAATACTTATTTGTCTAAGGTAGGCAGCTAGTTGGTTGTGTAGTATTTTCAGTTTAATGATATCTGGTTGAGTTAATCCATGCATCTCATCTTTGAGTTCTAATTGCTGAATCTGGGCTTTAACATATTGGCTTCTAGCCTCCAAGTTACCTAGGATATGTTTGTTCCACCATAATGTCTTAGTTTTGATTGCATTTAAAGATGTTTGGACTGACTGTCTAGGGTGTCTATTTGTCCAGATTTGGTTTACTATGTTCCTAGGCTCCTGATGTGCAAACCAGAAATGCTCATATCTAAAAGCACTAGTAGGAATCCTTGATTGTTTTGTATTAAGAACAATAGGGGAATGATCAGAGGTCCCTTTGATAAGAGAGGTGAGGGATAGACTGGGAAAGGTTAGGAGCCAGTGTTGATTTACTAGAGCTCTATCTAGTCTACTATGAATCCTAGCAAATTGAGATCTATTGTTGCACCAAGTGTATTTAGCACCTGTTAAAGGAATATCGAAAAGGCCTTGAAGTTGGAGAAGGTTCCTGAACATACGTATTGATTTGGTAAGCCTGAAAGGGAATCCCCCTTTTTGTCCTCAGGGTATAGTAGGCAATTCATGTCTCCTAGGACTAACCATGGAATATCATCTAATCGATAAGCAGAGAGAGAGTTCCACAGTTCATTCCTAAGAGCAGGCATGGTGCTAGCATATATCGCAGTTAGAAGGAAGGAGAAGTTTTCGAAAGAAACTGCTACATGAATGAATTGAAGAGAAGTAATAATAGGAGTGACCGTAATATTTGGGAGGCGCCAGGCAATGATGATGCCACCTGCTGCGCCTGTACCTACGTGGTAATGACCAGTCCAGTTGCTTCCTAACTGTCGGATAACTTGATGAGAGTTTGTATCATTTGAGTGCGATTCTAGCATGATGAGAATGTCTGGGTGATGCTGCTTGATGATGTTTGATAGCCTGTCCCGGACCTTACTGCGGAGCGCCCCGCGGCAGTTCCAAGCAATGACCTTCATATGGGGGTTTGGCGAGGAGGGGAACCCAACGCAGCCTTAGCCTACAAGTACAGAGAAGGATTATCAGTATTGGTTTCTGATAGGGGAGACTTACCTTTTTTACCCTTATGTGATTTCTTTTTTGTCTTCAAGATCGGTGGTGGCGGTGAGAAGCGTTCCGCGGCCTTTCTATGTCGCTTCATTAAAGTTGTAGTTTCAGGGATGAGGTCTTCATCTACTTCTTCCGTCCCTGAGTCATCCGACGAGAGGTTGAGCTCGCGTGGCGGGGCTGTGATACCTTCTAAGATCTGTGTCACCAGGAGCTTATGTTCAACCGTGGACGCGCTGCGACGCGGCCGTGTATCCATCTCTCTGGGGGGGTGAACCAAGAGGTGGAAAAGCCTTCAGATCTGGGGTGTGAGAGCTATGTTCTGAAGTGGAAGGGTTTCTCTAGAGAATGGTTAAGGGGGAGTGTCGTAATGCGTGGACTGGCGGTAGAGGAGAGCTCTCCAGTCGTACATGTGGTGAGGAATCCACTGATCATACACGTGGAGGGCTGAGATCGCACTGTACAGGAGGCGGGTGGAGCTCAGCATCGGTTCCACCGTCAAGGAGAGGCAGCACGTGATCGCCAGAGTGAGGTACATGAGCGGTGTGCGTCTCGGGCAGAGAAGTCGCAGCAGTCAAATCAGCCACCTGCAAAGCATTTGAGGGATTAGGAAAGATATTGGTGTGGGTACAAGAGTTTACCGTTGGATCAAGTAGGCTTGGGAGGACCGTGTGATCATAACCACTTAAGTCCAATGCACGGTTGTGATCGGATCTGCTAATGTCCGGTACACGGCTGTGATCAGCTAGGGTTTGGGCATCACGTGCTTTCCATGTTGAGCGAGGCGGCGCTCCGGCTGTTGGGCGGCGTACTGTTCCAGGCTGGTTACCAGTGCGGCCGTCTCCGACGATTTCCGGCGTCCTACGCCTTGAAGGAAACACACGCATCCAAGAGCCGTAAAGACGCTTGGTTTCAGGAGGATGTTGCTCCGGGCAGGAATCAAGATGATGACCGAGCTTGCCACAGTTGAAACAAAATAGAGGAAGTTTCTCATACACCACACGTTGGAAGAATCTTTGTCCGTCTGGGAGACGGATCCAGGTACCTTGCTTCACCGGAGTTGACATGTCGAGCTCGACGCAGACCCGGGCAAATCGGAGTTTCTCCCCCTTGAGTGAGTATTCATCTAATTTCAGAGGAGAACCAAAAACAGAAGCTATGCGTAAAATGGTTTCAGCCTCTCCGAGTTCAAAAGCAACTCCGGGGAGTTGAATCCAGACAGGAAAAGAGGTAATCTGTTCATCATATGGACGAAAAAAGGAACGTGCTTGAGAAATGCTTGAGATATTACCTTTGATGTGCCAGGGACCTTTTGTGAGAACATTTAAGCGGTTAGATGCATCCTCAAAGATGAAAAGGATGTAGAAGTTACCTAACTCGACAATCTTACAAGAGGAGGCAAGAGACCAAAGGCTTGGAATCGTAGATCTTAGTTCATCAAGGGAGACAGAGGTGTCCACAAACCTCCCCATCAGACAAAGTTGGAGGTGCTCCGACCGTCGCGCAATGTCTTCTTGGTTGATGATGACTTCGTCGGTAACCGCCTCCTGGATCGCCTTAAGTTGCTGCTTTGAAGGTTGTCTATGTGCTTCCTGGAGTAAGCGATTTGGGCGTTTGCCCCGGACCACATCTGTCCAGAGAGGGGATGGGGTGGGGAGAAGAGGAGGCAGTGTTTGAGCATGAGATGAAGGTTGGGAGGAGGGAAGGTGTAAGGGCAGAGGGTCTGGAGGAACAGGAGCGAGAACGGACATTGATGCTTTCTTGTTTTCAATACTTTTCTCTTCAATATCGTTTAATATTGAACATAGAAATTTGGAGCAATGGATTCATACAAACATTGAATCCATTATTTAGTAAGAATATTTCCTCCAACCTTTTGAAGTTAATCACTTAATGCATACATATTTGAGTTCTTTAAAGTATTAATAAAATAAATTAATAGCTATAATTACGTTATGCTTTAACGTAAAATTTAATATCTACGATGATCATGATAAATATGAAAAACTGATGGCGGGTAAGAACTACATATATGTTTAATTAAAAAAAAGATACTTTTTAAACATAATGTGAGTTTTTTTAGTATGATAATAAAATACCTCTTATATATATATCACATTTTTTTATTTTTTATTTGGTATAGTTTACGTCTTATATAGTTATATTCATTTCGACCCTCTAACTTATGAGCCCTGCAATGAATATTTACTGGAAGATAATGAATATACAACTAAAAGATGCATTGAAGCCCTCAACAATATTATAAAGTAGATTATTTTTTAATTGTCATTATAGTTTTTAAAATTTTACTCATACGGCGAATGAGATTTTCAACAAAAAATTTCTACCTACAAATTCAAATTTTTTTTTAATCGTCAGAAGAAACTACTTACCACTTCATTCAACTTCGTTAATATCAACACATATATGCCATAGACCATAGTTAACAACATCAAATTAATTTATGTAGATTAAGATGAGCAAGTAGACACAAGCATCAAAATAATCACTAGGATTACAACTCTTTTCCTTCAACAAAATTACTTTGAGCCATCGACTATTCTATTCCATGAGAATGAGGTGCTTTTACCAGAAGAGAAAAAAAAAATCACATATATACCTAACAACTTGATTGATAACTACTAAACAACCAACTGGATAATCCTCTTTTGTGCACCATGTGATGTAGCAGTCATATAACAACTCCACAAGTTAATTGATGCCGAAAGCAACATCCAAGAGGGTTGCAAATTTTAATATGAGCATATATATAATTTGGAGGCTAAGTACATACCACGTAACAATGTCAAAATAAGAATCTGAAGTTTAAAATATCACCAACCACATGACATCTCACCAAGAATGTGTATAACCAAAGAACCAAGTAAAGTCCCTCGCCTACGTATCACCATATTTATCTTAGCTGTAAGAACTCATTCCGACTGCACTACCGTAGGCTGGCCCGGAGTCGCGAGACTTGCTGTAGGATAGGTAGTACATCTCAGATAATATGGCAGTGAAGAAAACAAAGGCAGCACCAGCGCCAAAGACGCCTTTGCGAACGGTCTCACAAGATGGTGGATCGTTGAAGAAGAGAGTGCGATAGCGGGTGTGGTAAGCATTTCGGACAGATCCAGCCAGTAAGCATGCCTCTGCTATTATGAAGGTCACCCTGTGTGGACAACCAACAGTTCATCAGTACTTTAAAACTGTTAAGGTTCTTGTTAAAATTTGACTGACAATATGTGTATATAAAGAACAATAACTTATTCTATATATAATTACTGTTGATGTTCTACACCAACAACAATATCAACACAAAAATAGCAAGTATGGGTAAACTGATAACAGCTCATTTAACAAGATGATAGATTTTCTTCAAAGTTAAATCGTAGCAGATTGATTGCATCGGCAGGCAAATTAATATAGTATATGCCTATTATGGATAGAATATCATATATGTCTAGTACTATTATGTTCCACACCAGATTACTTATTTCATAATTTTCTTGTTATGAACTACTCATTTCAGCATTAATACTATATATAGGTTATTGCTCACCAAAGAAGCACAAAAAAAAAAGAACACGTAAAAGAGATGATAAATGATCTGCTAATATCCAGAAGCAAACATACTGCAGATCAACGTAACTATATCAAGATCTACAATTTGTAGATCCACTCTGGATTTTACATTTAACAATGTAGAACTCAATCAGCCCTCCAAGATCTCAGTTAGTTTAGCTGGCTTACTTGGTTCAGCCGGATGAGGCATCTACTGTTGTCATATTTTTATCTTGATAATTGTGAATCTATAGATCATGAGAGGATCATTTTCCCCTTAACAATGATGCAACATTTAACTGTTTATTCATCATACATTATTATTTTCGGACGATGCAAAAAACAGAAATTAAACTAGAAGTGGAGTAATGGAAAATAAATAACTGACTTGCAGTATGCATTAATAAGTTGCATAACTTACATATTTGTAACACATTAACAAGTTGCATCCTAGCACACATAACTACTATAAGTTACAGTCATGACTCATGATCCCAAGTTTACCTTCCAGTTTCAAACTATTTTACCAGTGTTTTTGCTTTTGCTGACGAACTTGAACTTCAAGTTGACGATGTTAGTATTATATTTCAATTCGACGCAAATTGCATTTAAAAATTTGATACCAACATCTAGTAATCAATCTAAACTACCAGCATATGGTGCACAGCTAATTTTTCATCTATGACTAATTCAATCGCCAACTCTGCAATCGTCCACAAAATCTAAAATTTAAGAAGTCCTAAACATTGTGACACCAATTGCATATTACTTTTAAGACATTTATTTTAGTCCAACCCTTCAAATCCTCATCGAATTCAGATCTAAACAATGATGCTCTAAATTATGCAAAAAGTAAAAAAAAAAAAAGAAGAGAAGCGGCGGGAACTTGCGGTCGACCGCCGCAAGAGGGAGGACGGAGGGCGAGGATTACCAGCAGATCAAGAAGAGGAGGAGGGCGCAGGCGCGAGAGCCGCCAGGGCGGAGCGGGGGGCCGCAGCAGAAACACCTGCTGGCGAACACGACGAGGACCTGGCTCAGGAGCAGAAAGAGCAGCGCCCCGACGCCGTACCCGGTAGCGATGTCGGAGTCGTAGACGCAGTACTGGTAGGTCTTCTCCGAGTCCGGAACCACCGTCCCCTGCGGCAGTGCGTCGTCAGATCCGAAGCGAGGACGACGAGACGAGATAAACCGTGAGGAGAAAAGGGCGGCGCATTCAGCTCACCTTGCTACGGCGCTGCTCCGCTGCAACGGCGAATCCGAAGGCGACGAGGTCGAAGACGAGGACGAGGACGACGACCAGTTTGGAAGCCATGGCGAACGCAGACGACGAGATCTCGAGCTCTCTCCAACTGCTGCAAGCTTCTTGTTGTTTGTGGTGGTCTTAAACGTGAGTTGGTGGAGGTGTCGGTGTGAAGGCGAAGGGTTTGAACTGTCAAATTAAATAGGATATATTTCATATTTAAAATTTAAAATCTAATTTTTTTAAAGAATGTAAAAAAAATTGTAAGATCCATAATTGAATAAAGATTATGAGATTTTGTGAAAAATATTATAAATATTTTATGAATCTTGTATAAGAGGTTAAATATAAAAAAAAATGTAAAAAAGTAAAAATCTTGACAATCTTGATTAACAAATTAAAATATTAATATTAGGTAAACTAATAAAAACTTAAATACAGAAATTAGACTAAATATAATAAATATAAATGTAAAATTTATATTTACGTTTATAATTTATTGTTAAAAAAAATTAAAATGGCATTGTTTTTTTTTGTTATTTAACGTTGCGGTAAAATTTCTGTAAACGAATATTCTATATTTTGATAAGAGTATATCCAAAATATCGAACTCCAACTTCACTACAAGAAAAGTTTAAATTATAAATTGCATTAATTAAGAATGGACAGTAAAATTAACATACTGAATATAAAAAAATATAGTAAGGAAAAAAAATTAGTTCGTAAGGATCGGTTATTTTTTAAATAGATTGGGAGTATTTGTTGGGTGAGGTTGTGGTAGGGGGAGGTATGACTTAAGGTGGACTTGGCACGAGTTGCTTGCCTCTTACTTAATAATAATAATAATAATAATAATAATAATAATAATAATAATAATAATAATAATAATAATAATAATAATAATAATAATAATAGACAATGTTTTGAGGATTCTTTTTTCAAAACCNTAATAATAATAATAATAATAATAATAATAATAATAATAATAATAATAATAATAATAATAATAATAATAATAATAATAATAGACAATGTTTTGAGGATTCTTTTTTCAAAACCTTAATGAAAATTTAAAATTATATTTGAAACGACAATCGAATTTTCATGTGGTCCTATGATTATTTTAAAATTAGACTTCACGTAAAACATATTTGCTTGGATAATTTAATTAGAATTTAGGAGTAAATTGATTTTATATATTTTCATGTGGAACGAAACCGTGAAAAATCCATGAATTAAAAAAGAAATATTAGATCCGAAATTCAAGGCAGAAAATTGGAAAACTTTCAAAACAATCAAATAAATATTTTTTTCGATAGAATATTTTATTAATTGATTGGTGTCTAAATCTCATACATGTTATTTACGAGCTTCCTAAATAAACATATTTTAAACATTGATTGGTGTTTAAATTCAGGTAAGTCTAAAAAAAAATGCAACAATTTAAAAATAATGTACAAGAAAATAAAAATCTACTCCTGGTCGCAATATGAATCAGCTTCATATAAATTCTTAGTCGCAGTAGCAAATCTCCCTTAAATTCCTACTATTAATATGAATTCTCCCCCATAAATATCTCAAACCTTTCGATCTAAAACCAAAGGTTGAGATCTGGCGTTCTTATCAAACCCTTCCGGCGTCTCCATCCGTTAGATCTTTATCGAAGTAAAAGAAACAAAAAAATTGCAGCAGCCTCGTCGCAGGCCGCTTCGGCCGCCGCCGCACCAACCGCAGCCCTACTGCTCACCGCCGTCTCTCCACCTCGCCATCATCACTAGCGCGGCTGCCGGGCATCGCCGCCGGCGCCCCTGCTCCACGTCTGCCGCCGTTGCTCTGTCTCCTCGCCGCAGCTCGCCCGTCCGCGCTCGACCCACGCCCGAAGCTCTACCCCCCGCAGTTTGTGTAAGCCTGCAGCCTCGGAGCTGCACAGAGTCTCCGATCTTTTCCTCGACCGGAAGGCGCCGCCGCGTCCTCTGCAACCACCTTAACCACAGATCCGCCGCCCCTACTCGACTTCGCAGGTCGTCGCGCCGAGTCCTGCTTAGTTATCGCCGACTTCACGCCACTTACTATCTATTTGCCTATTGCTGCCGCCGAAGAGGAAAGAAATAGGGTAAATTTTTCCTCATTTATCCACTTTGCTATCTGATGATGTTTTTAGTTCTATGATATCAGGTTGATAGAATTGTGCTTTAGGTCCATTACATATTTTACCCTTTTCTTACTTGTAAGCGACACATTGTTGTTTCTGCGTTATGACATTTGAAAGTTTGATTTTTTGATGGTTTTGCCAAGAATTTGATATGTTTTACTTGCATTATGACTTTTCTATAAGTTTCAAAATTGAAGAACTCACTTACTGAAATATATGGTCTTTTAGGCTTGAGTCTCATCGTATTTTCAAATACATACATCCTGTAATGTTTATGAACTTTTATATAGACAGCCTGTGATGTCCTATATGTAAATGTTATCATACTGTATTTACCCATGAACGTATTTACACATAATTCATGCCAAAATTTGGAAAAAATCTAAGAGTTGGATTATTTTGAACGAATGGATTTAAGTTTGTATTAATTTTGGATTTGAATATGTGCTTTTACTGTTTCATCCATTGCGGCAACGGTAAAGTTGGTTGTCGCATTTATTATGCTGCCTATTTTTCTTCCCTTGTGTCAGCTATTGTTAGGAATATCTGCATTATATTTTCTTTGTGCGCTCTGTTTCTGCATCACATTGCGTATCTTGCTTTCTCAGCCTTTAGTTTCTGTCTACTTGCTGTGTATTGAGATCTGCTCTATTTGTTGTGAGGTTCTCATTTTATATCAGTTTTGTCTATGGTTGTGAAAAGAGCATTGATCTGGCTTCTTCTTACCTCTTAAACTCAAAAAGCAGGGAGAGACTTAATAAACTTGTGAATCTATATTATTGTTGGGAGTATGTGAATAGGTGATTGCGTAAAAAAACTGACTAATATAACAATTGTATTTATTCACAGTTTATATTAATTAATCATCTGTATTTCCTTTGCGTTAGACATTTATGCCAGTTATCATTATATAATTGTTTCCTTTTTCTAGGAGTATCATATATTCATTTCACAAAATAGTCTCATTGTGTCTTTTGCTTAAACATCTATTTTTCAGGAAAATGCCTCGAAAAGTTAACTATGGGCTTGATTATGACGAGGACTATGATACATATGATGATTATGATGACTACGATTATGATCAGCATGTGGAAACAGATGGTGAGGACTTTTCTCTACTTCTTTTACTGATTGATTTTGTTTTCTTTTTATAATTGATATCTTTTTAATTGTGGTTGTCCATCATTTTCCACAGTATTTTTACTGTTTGTTTTGTGCCTTGTTTCCAGAAACAGAAAGGCTCTCTCAGACTACTAAGGCAGCCAGCAGGACTAGCACTTGGCATTGCTTGATTTGCACATATATTAATGAAGATACTTCATTTTCTTGTGAGATATGTGGAGTTTTCCGAAATTCTTCTTCCAAATGTAGTGAAGAAAAAGGTCAATTAGTTTTCCTATTTTTCCTCAAGATTACTTTCTATATCAGATAGATGTTTGGAATGGAAGATAATGCAGTGACTATTCAACATCACCAAGTGTTTTGTGAACTTTCATATTTGTCTTCCATGAGTGGAGCATGATAGGGTTCTATTCTTTTCTTCAGGTAAGGACGTAAAAGAAAAGGCAGGAGGATCTGCAATTAACAAGTCTCTCCCAAAATTTTCTGTCAACGCGCCCAAAAGGGATGTAGCTTCTCGTGATCATTCAATAAAAAAAGCGAGCAATTTGCATGAGAAAGGTATTATAACTTCATGTTACTTGGTTTCTGTAGGTAAATCAAACAGTAAATCAAATAGCTGAATGTTTCTTTAGGATTTACAAGATTTTTCTCGTCAAAATCTCCGCCATTAGTTTTTATTCTTCCACTTCATCTTGTCATGTTGAGTGATGACCATCATGAAAATAGAACTGTGGTACTTTCATGAATTATTCTCCTTTATTACTTGTTTGTTTAACTTTTCTGTAATTCCTTTTTTTGTCACTTCTCTAGCAGATTCACAGTCAACATCATCTGCATCTAGCTTCAAAGGGAAGGAAGTTGCAGTCATGCCTTCTGTAAATAATGCATTGTTTATGAAGTTGTCGAGTGATAGGAACCCCAATTCAAGGGGGAAAGATGATGATTCACAAGTCTTAAACAGCAATCTTCATCAGTTGAAGCTTGAGAAGAAATCTGTAGTTGATAAAAAGCCTGAGTCGCAACATGAATACAAGCCAGAGAAATGGATATTATCTGATAAAGAAGGATCTCTGAATCAGCTAAATCTCGCAATAGTAAGCAATATATTCCTTAAAATTTGCTAACTTGGTGGTTTCGTCTGGTACTATTTTTTGAGTTATGAACTATATTTAATAAACATATCCTCTTAGTTATGAATTCTATTTAATAAACCTACCAGGTTGGTCATGTGGATTCTGGAAAATCAACACTCTCTGGTAGATTGCTGCACCTTGTTGGACAAATATCAAAGAAAACAATGCATAAATACGAGAAGGAAGCTAACGAGAAGGTATATTTATCATCTTGAGATTACTTTGTAAGTCTATTTTGTAGCCCTGTTGTTGTGAACAAGGTTGCTAACTGCACATAATACACAATGGATGATTACCCAATTCCGCAGACATCCTTTCCCTCCTAAAAGAACTTTTTTCAGATCTGAATTTTGTAAAAATGATGGTTACAAATTCCTGTGTTCTGGCTGTCCCTTGATTAAAACTTCTGATATTTTATGCAGGGAAGAGGATCATTTGCTTATGCATGGGCAATGGATGAAAGTTCTGAAGAAAGGGAAAGAGGTGTAACTATGACAGTGGCTGTTGCTTACTTTGACTCGAAAAAATATCGTGTTGTTTTGCTTGACTCGCCTGGTCACAAGGACTTTGTCCCCAACATGATATCAGGTGCTACACAAGCAGATGCAGCTATTCTTGTTGTTGATGCATCCAAAGGTTCTTTTGAAGCCGGTATGAATGGCAAAGGCGTTGGGCAGACCAGGGAGCATGCACAACTTGTCAGAAGTTTTGGAGTTGAACAAATAATTATTGCCGTTAATAAAATGGATGTGGTTGAGTATTCAAAGGAAAGATACAACTTCATACAGTCTGAACTTGGTTCTTTTCTTCGATCTTGTGGATTCAAGGATTCATCAGTGATGTGGGTTCCTCTCAGTGCCATGGAAAACCAGAACTTGATTGCGCCTTCTTCTGATGCTCGGTTTTCTTGCTGGTAATTATTTTCACGCATAAAATATTTGTTTTCCGTTTCATTGTTTGTATCTTTTACTCGAGTTTTTCCCTTCAACTACGAGTTCAAACTTCACCTGGTAGAAATCAGAGTTTAAACATCAAACATAGCAGTAGAGTGACCAATATCTTTACTTAACTATGTTTTAATTCATTCATATTGGTATGGAATTATTTATTTTCATTTTGTTATTTGATAGAAATCAGAATATTCATCTTAGGCTGACTTGATTTATGCAAAAAATCTTTACACATGAGTCTAGTACTTGGGATTAGTATTGTTCCATAATGGTGTTCCATACTTGTAGCAAAAACGTCCTTTTAAGAACTGAGAGACTTGTGTGTTGGCACTTTTGAAAATTATGTCATCCAAGTGAATACTTTTGTACTTGCTATGAGGATACACATGATTGTATCATAAAGTTCGGCATTCTAATTGGTCTTCAATTATGAGATTTTGCTCATTGTTGCCTGTAAATAATTTAATCTTAGTTTATAATAAGGTATTAAACTTATCACACTTCCCTCAATAAAGAAAATAAGATGCCAAACTTATGTTATGCCTATACTTCCCTCTGACATTTTGGTGCTACACACACTTTAAATTCATTTGATATAATATACATGAATAACTGATGAAAGCATTTAGTCATCCTTTCTCATTTTAGAAAAAAGTTATGTAATCTGTTAATTTAACTTGTGTGAGGTTTAAGTTTGGATTAGTGTTTCAGCTTACATGTTCTCTTGTTGCAGGTATCAAGGCCCATGTTTGTTAGATGCAATAGACTCTTTTGAGACACCTTCACGGGATGTGTCAAAGCCTCTTATTCTACCCATATGTGATGTTATTAAATCAGCAATGGGCCAGGTTGCTGCTTGTGGAAAGATAGAGACTGGAGCTGTTCGAACTGGTTCAAAGGTAATATTTTGTGGAAATTGTAAGCAGATCAATTGATGTTGTAGAAAATAATCATTAGAACTAATTATGCAAAATAGTTACCTAGTTATTTTTTTTAAAAAAGCAAATTATATTTTCTTATCAGGTCACCACATCCTTTTGTGTGAAAAGTTAATCTAGAGTTTAGATATTCCATTGTCCATTTCAGATGAGCAATTAATATGTTAGCATTTGCGGGATTCAGAGGAGTTTTGATATTAAGTAATGAGACTTTCCAAAGTTGTAAAGGATACAATTTCATGGAGTCACCATGATCCTCTAGGAAGATGTTTTATTGACTTCTTTGTGCTGGATATCATCTGGTGGTGTCTTGTGTTTCTCTACCCGTTGTTGAATTTTGTACGTCATGTCTAATTAATGTATTTTGTTCTTCTAAAATGTTTATATGAACACTTGTCATAATTGAATAGCTCTTATAGATGGTATGAACTTGTTTTTATTGCAGGTTTTAGTTTTGCCTATAGGGGAGTTAGCTACAATACGTGCTATCGAGCGAGACTCTGATACTTGTAGTGTGGCAAGAGCAGGCGACAGTGTAGCTGTCAGCCTACAGGGCATTGAGTTAGGTCATGTTATTCCAGGTGGAGTACTATGTCATCCTGATTTCCCCTTGCCCGTGGCCACTCGCATGGAGCTTAAGATCCTTGTCTTGGATATTGTGACACCTATCCTGATTGGATTACAGGTCCGACTTTGAACATGCTAACTATTTGAAGTTTGTTGCAAATTCGGTTGACGATGTTAACAAGAGGAAAATTTACAGGTTGAGTGCCATGTACATCATGCTAAGGAGGCTGCAAAAGTGGTGAAGATGTCTGCTCTGCTCGACCAGAAGACTGGGAAAGTCTCTAAGACAACACCACGCATCCTTAAAGCAAAACAAAGTGCTATTATAGAGGTCCATAACTATGAATATTTCATGTTTCCAGTTTCATTACCCTTATCATAGAAATTAAACATGACTGAGCTGTATACTTTTGTTTCAATGTTTTCAGGTCGAATTAAGCGCGCCAGTATGCGTTGCCGAGTTTTCAAAATGCAGAGCTCTTGGAAGAGTATTTCTGAGGTCTTCAGGAAACACAATTGCTGTTGGCATCATAACCAGGGTATTGGAGTGAGGATCCTAACCGTCTGAATAATACTACCACAGAATTGTGGCCTGATGGAAAGAGAGGAGGCCACAAGCAATTTTGGCGCAATGCGAAGTTTGTACATTATGAAATCATGTGTATTGAGTTATTCATTTATATATTTCGAGCTAGATAAGGAGGTGCCACACTAATCCTAATTGTTGTATCTTCATTTACCAATTACATGTACGGTGTGATGCTTTCATGCCAAAAGGAGAGTTATTTACTTATTATGATGCAAGTTTGACAGCAAGCCAGAGAGTGATCCAAAATGGGAATGCAAGGATTTATGATATGATTTTCATGAAAAGGAACTAATATAATATTCATTTATCACTGTAACAAGTATCTTTCAGTTTTGCCTGAAAGAAAAGAATATAATTAAAATATTTTTTTGCAAAATAAGTTTTTCTTATCTTCCCCTTGACATTAGACTCTCGTGTACACACATTAAGGCCCTGTTTGGGTGTTTTGAAAAAAAATTCTTAAATTTTAAAAAATGATGTAAAACACTTTTCTAAAACTATATTACTATGTTTTAATAAACGTTGAAAAAAATGGAGCCACGACCAAATATTTTTTTCAGATGTTTTCCACTCAAAACGTAAATTTTTATGTCAGCGAGAAAAAAAAAACGTCGTATTAAAAAATATTTTAATTTTACTACGCATTCAAACAGGGCCTAAATGAGAATAATTTTCGCATTCACTTTGTAATTTAGTTCTTCCATGTTTAATTTGTAACAAAATGCTCCTTTAATATACAAACAACACTTCATACTTCCATATGAGTCAGCTCCTCTCTCGTCGATAATTTCCGTGTTAGGCAAAAATAATGATCTCCGGTGTTATGCAAAAAATAATAAATAATTTATTTGAACGTGACTTTTTCGAAATTTATCCAATTGAGAATTATTTTGTTATAAAATAATGATAAAGAAAAATAAACTGGGATCAATGCCGAAATTTCACAATTAGATGTAAACAAATAAATCTTAAAATTATACTCCTAACTTACCCCCACTAATAAATCTCCATGTTAGGCAAAAATATCAAGTAATTAATATGACCAATAATTTTTAATTATGCTTGTTGTCATACACTCCATCACGAACTTTATTATAAATATACTTATTTTATGGTATTATAATAATTAGCCTTTTTTTTCTTTTACTTTATAGGTTTTTTAACCATGTTTCTACCAACATAAAAAAAGCCGGATAGTTTAGCCATAATATGGCTGTTTCAAATAAAGTATTTTTTTTCTTTTCCTCCCAAAAAGAAAGTATTTTCCTATTATTTTTTAAACTTCTCGTGTTCAATAATTTCGTTTGGGTTGTTTGAAAAGAAATGTGTTATTTCCGATTTTCTTCCTTGACATATCTATCAACATAACCCATTAACTATATTATTATTCACTTAACACTCTTAACTTATTTAATGATGACACTTAACTTTAAAAGTAAAGTTTGATATTTCTTCTATTATTTTATTTATTTTTTGAATTTCTAAATTATTATTTTATCCTTTTTTGATTATTTGATAATTAATCAAAGACAAATAGTCTTAATCTTGCTCAAGAATATAAAAAAAGAAAATTTGCAATTGAATTAAAAAAATAAAATTGAAGTCAAAAAATATTTTGAAGTAAAAAATAATACTTAAAAAATAGAAAAGTTAAAGTTGGATCTCAGAATAATAATAATAATAATAATAATAATAATAATAATAATAATAATAATAATAATAATAATAATAATAATAATAATAATAATAATAATAATAATAATAATAATAATAATAATAATAATAATAATAATAATAATAATAATAATAATAATAATTTGTTACTATTATTATTATATTAACTTATGATGCCTCCGGAGCACTCTCACTTGCCCCAAATCCTGGCGTGAAACTTCTCTTCCTTCTTCGTCCGCGGCGCCGCCTTCATCACCGTCGCCGTGACCGCGCCCGTTGCGGCCGCCGCCGCCGTCTTCGGACCACTATGAGGTTCCAGATCGAGGACGTGACGGTGTACTTCCCGTACGACCACATCTACCCGGAGCAGTACGAGTACATGGTCGAGCTGAAGCGGTCGCTCGATGCCCGCGGACACTGCCTCCTGGAGATGCCAACCGGCACCGGGAAGACCGTCGCGCTCCTCTCCCTGATCACCAGCTACGCCCTGTCGAAGCCCTCCGCCGCCCTCAAGCTCCTTTACTGCACCCGCACTGTCCACGAGATGGAGAAAACCCTCGCCGAGCTCCGCCTCCTCCACGCCCATCTCCCCCCGTCCGCCTCAGCCCGCTCCCTCGCCCTCGGCCTCTCCTCCCGCAAGAACCTCTGCGTCAACCCCGCGGCCCTCTCCGCGGCTGCATCCCGGGACTCTGTCGACTCCGCCTGTCGTCGGCTGACCGCCTCTTGGGTTCGCGCTGCAGCGGCGGAGGCCCCGCCCGGCACCGTTCCCACCTGCCCCTTCTTCGAGGCCTACGACCGAGCTTCGTCCATCGGCGGCCCTGAGTCCATTTTGCTTCCTCCGGGCGTCTACACGCTTCAGGACCTCCGCGCGTTCGGCCGGGAGAGAGGCTGGTGCCCTTACTTCCTCGCCCGGCAGATGATCCGTTACGCCAACGTGGTCGTGTACAGCTACCAATACCTCCTCGACCCCAAGGTCGCCAGCATCATCTCGAAGGAGATGCAGAGGGAGAGCGTCGTGGTGTTCGACGAGGCACACAACATCGACAATGTGTGCATTGAGGCGCTAAGTGTTAGCGTCCGCCGGCAGACTCTGGATGGGGCCACTAGGAACCTCAATCGCATGTCAAATGAGATCGATAGGTACCTTACATGTGGATCATGCATCTTTCTTTTCTGTAAATTTGGAATAAAAATCGAATCTTGAAAAATAATAAAACCTATTACTTCATTTTAATACATGTAGTGATGATCGGCAATATTATTCAAATTCTGTTGACGTTTTCTCTTTTTTCATTGATATTATCTGGGAAGACTACATTAGTTTTTTTTGTTACCTTGATGCACTATGAGCTAAAAACTGACAATTTTGAAGTAAATTTTCTACCAGATTATGTAGTTTGATCATTGTATTATTTACAATTTAAACTAGAGCTTGTGTTAATGAATAATTAATTTGGTAGGAAGGTTAAAGACAGTAGATGCTGGAAGACTTCGTGCAGAATACAACAGGCTTGTTGAGGGCTTGGCACAAAGAGGAAACTTAGCTAGTAAGTGCACTTTATGTTTATAGTTCTCTCTCATGAGCTTTAGTAACTGTCTGCTGATACCTTCTTTTACTTGCAATGAAGTAACTGATGCCTGGCTTGCAAACCCTACACTGCCTGATGATATTCTGAAGGAGGCTGTGCCTGGAAATATACGAAGAGCTGAGCATTTCCTGTCCGTGTTAAGGAGGCTGGTGCAATATCTGAAAGGACGATTGGAAACTGAGAATGTTGAGACCGAGGGTCCTGTTATGTTTGTTAATAATATTTTGAACCATGCTGGAATAGACCAGAAAATGCTTAGGTTCTGCTATGATCGTTTGCACTCTCTCATGCTTACGCTTGAGATAACAGATACAGAAGAATTCTTACACATCCAGACAGTCTGTGACTTTGCAACATTGGTTGGGACATACACACGGGGGTTTTCAATAATTATTGAACCTTTTGATGAAAGAATGCCTCATATTCCAGATCCTGTATTGCAGGTGAGTGGTTAGTCTTCTTTTGTCGATATACAATATGAGGTATACAACCACAGCATATGTTTAATTACGATCGTTTCAAATGCAGCTCAGCTGCCATGATGCATCTCTCGCCATAAAGCCTGTGTTCGATCGATTCCAGACAGTTGTAATAACCTCTGGCACTTTGAGCCCAATTGATCTCTATCCTCGCCTTTTGAACTTTAATCCTGTCATAAGTCGGAGTTTTACTATGTCTCTGACCAGGGATTGCATATGTCCAATGGTTCTGACTCGTGGAAGGTATCAGGGGCTATATACTCTTGATATAATTTTGAATGTACTTTTCCTGTTTTCTTGATTTGTTTACATCCAAACTTTCTCTTTGTTGTCCGTCCTGGTGGATTACACATTCTTATGCTATGGCTAGGAGCTCAAATTACTAGTTTGTTAGTATAATGTCAATTATCTTCTTTTTATTACTATAATATCAATTACTAGAAAATTTTTCTTCTTTGACACATGATGTTATACACATCTTTTTTGAGAAAATGTTATATACATCTCTCTCTCTCTCTATATATATATATATATTATATAGATATATATATTTATTTATTTATGAGATGAAATAATAGATATCTGAGTGTGTGACTTCTCATCTTCCAGTGATCAACTTCCTGTAAGTACAAAATTCGACATGCGTAGTGATCCAGGTGTTGTGAGGAATTATGGACGGCTTTTGCTGGAAATGGTTGCTGCCGTCCCTGATGGCATCGTCTGCTTCTTTGTCAGTTACTCTTATATGGATGGGATTGTTAACAGTTGGAATGAAATGGGAATTTTACAGGTGATAATTTTTTAACAGATGAAGATCCACCAGAACAGACGAATGATTAAATCCCCCTTTTGCAGGACGTGATGCAACATAAATTGGTTTTCATTGAGACTCAGGATGTGGTGGAGACTACATTGGCTCTTGACAATTATCGCCGGGCTTGTGATTGTGGTAGAGGTGCTGTTTTCTTTTCTGTTGCCCGGTATGTTGATATCTTTCTGATCTTTTCAATTAAATCTCATTGTATTTTGGAACACTAGAACTCAAACTTAAGACGTTCCATTCTATTTCCCGAACAAATGTTTCATTCGACATCCTTGGCTTTATACTGTACTTTTGTTGTTTACAGTACTTATCACATAGGACTAAAATGCTAGTTTGATACTGCCTTGAATCTTTTCTCCAAAAAAAGGATACTGCCTTGAGTAACATGTTGCTCATGTCACTTTCTGTTCTCTACGTACTTGTATGAAATGAACTGTTGGGATGTAATTTCATGTATACTTGCCATGTTTGCATCTTGCAGGGGAAAGGTGGCTGAAGGTATAGATTTTGATAGACATTATGGAAGACTGGTCATAATGTTTGGGGTTCCTTTTCAATATACATTAAGCAGGTGAGCTTAGCATTTAAATAATGAGTGTACGAAGATCCTGAAAGGAAGAGTCTTGTTGTCCACATAATACACCATGTTTTTTCCCCTCTTTTCAGAATTCTGCTTTCCAGATTAGAGTACTTGCGAGAGACCTTTCAGATAAAGGAGGGGGACTTTCTTACTTTCGATGCATTGGTATGCTTGATTGTTCATTCTTACTGGACCTCAGTATGACGTTCTAAACTTCTGCTAGTTTGCATTCTGAAAGCACAGTATTAATTGCTGTTGTTTGTTATTGTTAGAGGCAAGCTGCACAGTGTGTCGGCCGAGTTATTCGCTCTAAAGCAGACTATGGGATGATGATATTTGCTGATAAGAGGTATTTTCTTTTAGAAGTTGGCATATTTTGTTAGTTGCTTTTCAAGTGGTTGCTGACAAATGTATCCCATGTATTTTTATTGGGTAGTTTGCTCATTTCAGTTTATACTCTTTTGTCAGTCAAAAACAAGGATTTGTGATCTTAAAGCCATTTTCTGTTAATATTAGTGCGCACCCTAACAAATATTAATACTAATGCAGCATCAACTTAATTTTGCAACTAATTTCTATATAATTAGGATGGCTATATAATATGTTATAAGTTTTTGTTCCGGTCTCTCTTTTCCCATAAAATACTTCATTCAATAGTAAGTGTAAATTCAATATCTTGAAGTTTTGAGTGGTGTGGTTAAATGAAAAAGATAAATAGATGGGTTGCAGTGTGGAGTCTTTACAGCACGAAGCAATTAACATTTCTGCTATTGTGATCAAGTAGCTGAAGAAAACTTGAAAGATTTGATAATAATTTCGTTGATGAATATAATTTATTTTAAATATGTTGGTTGTTTATTACCTGTTTTACAACAGAAAGAAAATATCCCCTAAAAGAAAAGAATCTTAATACTAGTGTAGCATGAGTATATTAGGCAACTAATTTCTGCTTAATTAGGACTGTTCTACGACATGTTTTAAGTCTTGGTTCCAGTTTCTCTTTTCCCACAAAATACTTCATTCGATAGTGAGTAAATGTGCACAAATAAGTGGAAATTTTCAATATCTTCAAGCTTTGAGTGTTGTTGTCAAATGAAAAAGGAATAAATAGATGGATTGAAGTGTGGAGTTTTTACAACATAAGCAATTAACATTTGTGCTATTGTTAACAAGTAGCTGAAGAAAGTTTCAGCAATTGAAAATAATTTTGTTGGTGAGTATCTTTTCTTCTAGATATGTAGATTGTTTATTACCTGTTCATCAACTAAGAAGGAAAATATCCCCTTAAAAAATCTTTTATTATTTTCATTTTACCTATGTCTTAATTTTTTTTGTGGTGGTCAGTTGATGTTAATATCTCAATTGTGAAACCTTTTGCTTGCAGATATAGCCGTCATGACAAAAGGTCTAAATTACCAGGGTGGATATTATCACATTTACAAGATGCACATCTAAACTTGAGTACCGACATGGCTTTGCATATAGCAAGAGAGGTGTATTATTGTCTTCTTTGTTCCTTAATCTTTTACTGTCAAGCTGATCTTACTGTTTTTTCTTTTCCTGTTATCTTGCTCAATCTGACCATATTGTTGTTGACTGTTCATATAAGAAAGAAAGTAGTTGATCTGTCAGCAGGTTTTATTGGTCAATTTTTTTTCCTAAATATTTCTCCATAGTGAGATGAAAGATTCTTAGAGATTAAGAAGTCTCTTCTAACACAATAATCTGATGCTTTGTTAAGTTGCAAATGCTGCACTTTTAGTTTGTTAGGAATTTATTGTTTGGGACAAGTTTTAGGATATTGTTAGTTTATTCTTTAACCTCATATTTCTTTTTTTTTTAATTTTGATGATTACATTGTTTATTTACACCCTTTAAAAGCCATACCTGAAATTCCTGTTGGTTATGAAGTTTTTACTCAGTTGGTGGTGTAATTTAAATTATTTGTCTTCATCTTGGTACACTTACAATTGGTATCTTGGATTATTGAAATAGAAATCATCAGCATTTGCACTTTTGACACCATGTACTTCATTCTCAATGTCTAACCATTGTTGTTATGCTATGAAGTTCCTCCGAAGGATGGCCCAACCTTACGACAAGGCGGGCAGCGGTGGAAAGAAGACACTCTTATCTCAAGAAGACGTCGAGAAAATAGCTAAGGGCGTTATGGAAATGTTTTGAGCCCGGGACTGTATCTACGGCAGATCATTTTATCTCCTGAGAAGTTTTTGTCCTCGAATATATACTCTCATCCTTTCTTATGTAGTTGTGATTTACAGTTCTTCAAACATCCCGTAACTTATTAACTGCAAGAGATTCAGTCGATGCGATGTCAGGCTTTGTACATTATTATTATCAGGTCAACAACTGATCAAGATTTTGTCCTCTCATTTTGTGTTCTTGCAATGAATGCTTCTTTTTTTTCACCATTTGTATCAGTAGTTGTGCCCAGCATGAACTCTCATCTGCTGTATCACAGTTGGTGTTTATTACTTATTTTTCTTGGCCTGGTGTCCTAGATCATTACATTAGGCACATTGTTTTGATATGTTACCATCTTACATGTTGTGATTCCTCTGTATATATATTTTCAAGGATGGAACACTTTTCCCACCCAAATTTCAATAAGCATGTTCTTTTTAATATTTTGAATTTGTGTTCTGTTCTTATGAAGGTGATAATTGATGATCTGAACTATAGTAGAGGGGTAAGATATGTTAAAATAAATAAATATTCCAAAAAACTACGACTTTTATGTTTTTTACGAAATTGGAGTCTTTAAAATAAATGTTTTTTGTGTTTTTTTTTAAGTTAGATCAATACTTTTCATTGGGGTGAAAGTAGTGCGGGTCAGGTGATTTTTTACGAGAAAAAAATCGTCCTATTTTTTTGATATGATTTTTTTTAATAAAAAAATCTTATCAAATTTTTCGGATGATTTTTTCGGGCTCCTATATTTTTATAATTTTATGATTTATAATAAAATTAAAAATATTTTATTAGATAAATTAACAATAATTACATGTTATAATATAGTAATACCATTATTTATTACTTATATAATTTTGTTAACATTTATTCACTAAATTTATACGTTAATTGAGTAATTTTTATATGTTAAAAAATATTCAAAATATTATAATAATATATATCTTAATAAAATTTTAATTATGTATGTCTCCATCGAGCCTCTCCAATGATTTTTCAAAATTTAAAAATTGACCTATGTTTTCTTAAATTTAAAAAAATTTAAAAAATTTATATCGGATCGATTTTTTAGGTTTTCGATTTTTTCGATTTTTTTTCTTACACCCCTACTTTTCATCTCGAGTTTACTCAACTTTTATTCAATTTGGATGGGAGAAATTGATTTTGTTGTTTAATACTAAAGGGCTAAACTATAAAATAATAATAATTATAACATTTATTATTATTATTATTATTATTATTATTATTATTATTATTATTATTATTATTATTATGCTAAATCCGGAATTGTCGAGCCAAATCTTAAAGCAGACTTCTCACCTTCCTTCTACTTTACAACCAATTAATGCGACTACTAAATTTTTAATTGACTAATTAATTATTAATATATTTACAAAAGTATTAAATTAATTATAGAAATCGATCGAATCCAACGACGACCTCGACCTCGACCCTCGACCTCGACCACGACCTCTGTCGACTCACTTCCCCCAAAACCTCCGTCGACTCCCACCAACTCCGGCGACCTCGACCACGACCTCTCTCTATCTCCGATCTCGGCGATGTCGTACGCGGCGGGGGTGAACGTGATGCTAGCGGTGCACGAGAAGAAGACGTCCGCAGTGGACCTCTACCGCCCTTTTCGCAACTACATCGTCGCGGCCTACGGCGAGCGCGAGGCCCAGATCGCGGAGGACGACCTCCAGACCCTCCGCCAGCTCCGCTCTGACCTCTTCGATCGTCCGTTGCCGGACGTGTCCACCTCGCCGGACCTCCGTCGCGACGTCCTCCTCTCGTACGCTCGCGCCCTCGCCGCCGTCGAGCCCCGCTTCCCCGTCTCCCCTGACCACACCCACGTCAACTCCCTCACTTTCGTCTGGTTCGACGCCTTCAAGACCTCCAAGAAGGCCTCCGCCCAATCCCTCGCCCTCGAGCGCGCCGCTGTCCTCTTCAACCTCGCCGCTGTCTATAGCCAGATCGCCCTCTCCGCCGACCGGGCCGACGCTGGGGGACTTAAGCAGGCATGCAATACCTTCCAGAGTGCCGCCGGTGCCTTCGCTTTCCTTAGAGATCAGGCTGCTGCCAAGGCCGTCGCTGCTGGCGCCACTGTTGACCTCTCGCCTGAGTGCGCCGGTATGCTGGAAAAGCTCATGCTCGCGCAGGCGCAGGAGTGCTTCTTCGAGAAAGTGATCGGGGACGCCAAGCCGCCAATGTTGTGTTCTAAAGTTGCTCGGCAGGTGATCTTTTGCACCCTATTTCCGTTTTGCAATCTTGTCCAGGATTGAAACTTATAGTTGGGAAAGAAGTTAACTTTTATGCATCTTATACGATGCTTGATGCAATGAAATTTAGTCACTGATATAGAATTTGGCAACGATTATGTCTTGTCTTTTTTTTTTCTCAAAAATAAAATTATGTCCTGTCTGTTGGGAAAATATGTTTCAGGTTGGGTTGTATTATGAAGAAACTTATGGCGCCCTCAGCGCCCCTCCTCTTAGTCAACATTTCGATCGCACTTGGATCTCTCATGTGCAGCTCAAGGCAGCCCAATTTTATGCGGAGGCATGCTATAGATACTCCTTGCAGCTTCACGAAAAGGAGGAAATTGCAGAGGAGATTGCAAGATTGAGGATTGGGTTAAGTGCCCTCGGTGACTCAAAGAAAAGTTCCAAGGGAGTTGCTCAACCGCTCCTTGAAGCAGTTAACAAACTGGAAAGCATCATGAACCGTAACCTTGAGAGAGCTATGAAGGAGAATGACCGGGTCTATCTCATGCGTATTCCACCTGCTACTTCTTTGGCTGTCTTATCTGCAGCCTCTCTCGTCAAGCCAGCTCCCTTGGCGGAAGCTTTAGATGCTAGCAAGGAGAAGTTATTCTTGAACCTTGTCCCAGACAACAGCACAAAGGCTCTGTCCAAGTACACTGATATGGTTGACAACATCATCCGGACACAAGCAGAGAAGCTGCAGCAAGGAAGCGAGATAACAAGAGTTAGATTGAAGGAGATGGACTTACCAGATTCTATATTGGCATTGGAAGGTAATGTCAGTTTGCCTTTTGATCTTAAGGAGGATGTTGAGGCTGTACAGATCAGTGGTGGACCTTCTGGGTTGGAAAGTGAGTTACAGCAGCTGAGGGATTTGAGGAGGGTTAATCAGGAGCTATTAGTTCAGACTGAAGGGCTATTGCAGAAAGAAGCAAATGAAGACGCACAATTCCGGACCCAGTTTGGGACCAAATGGACAAGACCTCAATCCAGTATCTCGACGAGGAATATACAAGATAGATTGAACAGATTTGCTGCCAATCTGAAGCAAGCAAGCGATAGTGATGCAAGGATTGAACGATCTGTAAAAGACCATTCTGAGCTTATGGCAATCCTTGATCGCAGACCAGTAAGTTTGTCTTCTATTATTTTAAATATTGTTTATTGAACTATGTTGCTGAATTGTTTATGTATCTTTGGTATTTCTCTATACTGTTGGTCTTAACATCTATTAAGTATGTCTAATAAAAAAATGTAGTCTATTTCAGCAAATATCATATGAGAAATTACGAAGTTCTATCAAACAGATTGTACTGAAGAAATTAACTAAAAATCTAGAGGATCTTAAAATTTAGTTGAGTTTGTTTGTGTATCAACACATGAAAATCTATCTATTCTTTTCAGTATTTAAATATCACATGGCCTTGTGGAATGGGTTCATCCACAGATCCACTCATATTTGTTATGATTAAGTCTATGATTCTCATATACTTATGACTTGAAATTTGCATTTCAAGCATATAACTTTGTGTACGAGTCCCTCTAAAAAAATTGTCTATATGGGTGCAAGTTATATATTGCATATGTGATGGAGGCGAAAAAGTATGCTAATAACAAATATTCATAAATCAAATCTAAGTTCCATAGGAACCATACGAGAGTATATATAGAGTTATAGACACCCCATATATCCAATAACTAGGAAACCTAATAAAAGGAAAATCAAATAAAAGGTAAACTAATATAAGAAAAACCCAAAATGGACTCATAATTAAACTAAAGGTGGACGACCCGTAACTAAAGACTAATGACTAGGGCATAAGGCCCATAACTTTCTTCTTATTCTACATCATTTCTCTTAGAATAAGAAAAACTCGACTCCGACGAATTGTGAGACAATATAAATAATGATATTAAGCTGGCGAAAATTAGTTTCCCAAATTCAGAAAAAAATTGTTTAAGATTTGAATCACTCAAAGGAAAATATGCTAATAGCAAATATTCATAAATCAAGTTTAAGTTCCAAAGAAACTGTACAAGAGTATCTATAGGGCTATAAACACCCTATGTACCCAATAACTAGGAAACCTGATAGAAGGAAAATAAAAAAAAGGTAAATTAATATAAGGAAAACCCCTAATGAGCTTATAATTAAACTAAAGGCGGAAGACCCATAACCAAAGACTAATGACTAGGGCATGGCACATAATATATTCTTGTTCTACATCGATATGCAATGCTTTATAACACTTTATGGCCTGATTGAATATTATGTGATAGTTAGACCGAACAAACTGAGTTTGCTGGTTTAGTAACTTTGACAATATTTTGATAGTCAATAGTAATTATAAGAACAAACAGATGTAATGTAGATCAATTTTTGGTTTTTTGCAGAATATGAAAGAGCTCACAAATGATAACAATTAGCAAAATTTTGGTTCTCAGCTTCCTTCAGTTGTCTTGAAGGCAATCAGCTTCCTCTGTTGCTTTCCATTGACATCTATTTTTATATAACAAGCAAGACTAAATTGCTCTTCTTTGTTGTAGCTTCTTTCTTCATGGAATGTTGTATAATTGTTTCTAGTTCAAATCTGGGTTGGTTTGTGTTTCTTATCCAACATGCATTGCAGATTGAATCAGCCCTTCCAAGTTTTACACGGCCTATTATGTCTTTGGACGGAAATGAAGATGCTATTGTGGGATCTCTCAAACAAAGCTTGGTAATGTAGTTTTCATGCACCATATATGGCCTTAAGGGTATCTTTTGGATTTCTTGTGCTTGTTCTTAAAACTTTACGGTTGCTTGGTTTGCCAGACTTTTTTTTCCTTTTTTTCTTAGGGAGTCAGCAACCTTGCATACTATCTCAATTTTTTCTTTTTGCCATTTTATGGATTGCTTTTATCTAGTCAGTTTCTTTTGGTATTAGCTTTTACCTAGTCTTTTGACCATGAAGCTTGTTCAGTTTTTCCTAAAAAATGAAGTTAATGAATTTTCTAGTGTTCCAGATTTTGTTCTAATCCTGAAGAGTTTTTCCTCTTTCAGAAAAAAAGGAATGTTTTTAGTACTTTCCTGATGACCATGATTAGGGAGTAGCTGGATTTTATTGTTCATCAGTTTAGTACATTTTCAAATTGGAACTTAAATGGGATAATTGGTTGCTACTAAATCCCAAGGTAGTATTGTCAATATCAAAGTAAATTGGTCACTGAGTAGAGGACACAGTCTCTTTATTGAACAAATTGGGAGCTGATGTGTAAAAAGTAAACTGCTCAGTCTTGGATTCTACTTTCATAATTTCTGGGCTAAAATGTCAGTTTATGTCCAACTAAGCAAAATGATGAAGAATCATGCCATATAGGCTTTTGAGTTTCTTATGTTTATACCTTGAGCTTGCTATTATGCTTCTGACACATGTTTGGTTAATCAGAGGCAAATGGAAAATCTAGGGGCACAGAGGGCAGGTCTTGAAGACATGTTAAAGGAGATGAAGCAGAAGGTGAGATTTGTTCACTATCCATGTATCTTGCATTTGATTACACTGATTGCCTGATGCTCATGTCATACTCTACCAATTTGTTTTTGCTATGATATACCTATCCCTTTAGCCATAATTTTTTGAGAAGAATCCCTTTAGCCATAATCTGTAATCTTCCCCTTGATAATGATCACATTATCCCTTTAGCCATAATGTAATCATTATCAAGGGGAAGATTACAGAATCATTGTCCACTTCATTGTGTTCAAAGACGTTTATATGGAGAATGTTGTATATCACATTTCCTTGTTTGCCTCCAGGGGGAGTGACTTTGTCACTTTTTACCTCCTTGCTCCCATACTTTTTGGTTTATACACATTTGAACATTTGTTCATAGTTTTTAATACTTCTAGGTGTGTAATTAATTTCATAGTAATCCTTTTCCCTCCTGTGTGTATGTATATGTATGTGTGGATATATAGCATATCCTTCTGACTTGGCATAGAGGTGTGAACGTGTAAAATAAGTGCATTATGATTGGACTTTATAAAGGCAACACAGTACATGAAATTTTCTGATGAAGGGCAGAACACACAACTTAGGACTAAGAGATAAGTCAGCTGAGGTACAAAACTAGATTGCAAATGTTTTTAAAAGAAAACCGAATGCAAATGTTATAGATCTCAGTTTGGTGATTTTTTTAGATTGTTCTAATTTTTCTCTCCGGGTGAAACATTAAAGAACTCCTTAAGACTCAAGATGCCTCTCTTTGTAGGATGATTTACTACCAAAGTTGATGGCAAACACAGGATCCCAAGAGGATCTTTTCAAGAAAGAGATAGCAAAATATGACCAAATATGTGAAGAAATTGCTCAAAATATTGAGGCACAAGAGCAGTTATTGCTTCAGATTCAGGTAGGTTTCAAGTTTTGGGAAGATTCTTGTGACATATTCTGATGGTCCTCTGAGGTTTATTCTGTTATTTGCCTGTTGTTAAATAGCCTTCAATTGTCTTCTCTTGGGATAAAACATCTGATATGGTAGCAAAATATGATTACTAATTTATTGCTGAATTTTAACTTATATTCTAGTGGTCCTCTAAGGTTTATCCTGTTCTTTTCCTGTTGTTAAATTGCTTTCAATCATATTCTCTTTGGATAAAACATCTGATATGGAAGTAAAATATCATTACTAATATATTGCTGATTTTTTATGTAACTTTTGGGAAAAATGAACATTTCATTATATTAGCATGCCAGAGCAGACAATGTATATTCTGTAGTTATAAGCATTTCATTAATGTTATGAAGTTGAAAAGAAACATCGCATGTATGTCATTACTACATTATTTCGTTATCTTACGCCATGCACAATTCAGTCATTTTGTTTCCATAGCTAAACATGTTCTATGATGATGTTGCATCACATGTAAATTTAGGAAAGAAAAATGGTTGATATTCGAGCATCCTGGGAAGCTGCTGAACCTCTTTTCATCCCATATTAGAAACAATTGACTTATGGTATCTTCGTTCGAAATGAACCTGATATGTAGGAATATGTTTGCTGTATGTTTATGCCAGATCTGCACAGGTCACTTTAAAATCTAATCCAAAATTATTGTCCAAGATGTTTCTGCGGCTCCTCTCTGAAAAAAAGGAATTTTCTTTTAGTCGTGGTTCTCTAATTTGTTAAACTATTAGACTAAAAACAGATAACTGACTAGGAGGAATTCCTTATCTTTTTCTCTTCAATATTTGCATTAGATTCTCTCTTTTCAGTAGAAAATCCATATCTCTTGATTGTTTATTATCAAGTTGTACACTGTATCTTTGTTTTAGGTTTCCTCTTCATGAAAATTTTATTTTACTGAAACTTTTTTGTATACTGAAACTACTCTTCACATTTTTTGTGTGCTTTTTACAGTCTCAAAATGACGAATTTGCTGCTGTGTTCGACCTGGAAGACTATAAAGGTTCAGATCATGCACTTTAGTGATATTTCTGTATAGTCAAAATTAATTTGCAAAATCCTTTCCCCAAAAACTAAATTTGCAAATTCTTCGTCAGTCTTCAGTTCATATGAGGATGATTGCAGACCTCAGTGCCTTTATGATAATTGCAGGCTTTGAATACTTCTACATATACCCAGACGTAGAACATTTTAGAATGCTATTATTTATTTATAATTATTTCTGATGTCAATTGTCTGGTCCTTTTTTATATTGTTATATTTGAATTTAATCATTAATGTCAGGCCTAATTCTATTGTATTCTCCAGATTCTACCAGATGTATGCTTTGACTCAACAAGTGTTAATTATTTGACTCATCATTATTTTGTTGCTAGTTGCTCGCGAGAAGAGTTTCAAACAGATAGCTGCGGCCATAGCAAAATATCGAGAAATCAAGGACAACGTCAACGAGGGTCTGAAGTTCTATGTCACGCTTCAGGTATCAATTTCCCCTGGTATACTATGCTCTAAACATTAATGTAAGCTCCACTGGATGTGTTATGTTGATTCTGGCATTAGCTGGTTAAACCGGGTGATGTTAGTTTACCGTGTTCCTTTGTAGTTTCTTTCAATTTATGCACAAATTGAGTTTCAACCTGATGTTTAAACAGGACGCAATAACAAATGTGAAGCAGCAATGCAGCGATTTTGTCGCGACCAGGAACATCCAGTGCCGTGAAATGATTGAGGATGTACAGAGGCAGATTGCTGGCCTCAAATTTTCACCTGACGTTAAAACAGGATACAACTATCCTTCTCCTGCACAACCTAAACCAGAACAACAGAGCACTCCACCTCCTCAACCTCAGGCACCTTACCATGTACCTCCGGAGCAGCCCCGACCAGGCTATTCTCAGCAGTACCCTTCTTATTCTTCACCGCAGCAATATCAGCATCCGCAACAACCACAAAACCAGGAGTACGGGCAACCTGCTTATCGGGGTTGGCAAGGACAGTACTACAATGCACAACAGCAGCAACTAGGCTACACTCAGCAACAGCCAGGCCAGCATCCGCCGCCGCCATACACCGTACCAACTCCATACCCTCCTCATCAGGGCAATTATTACAGGCCTCAATGAAGTGTTCCCTCTTCTTGTAATCTATACTCTGTTACATAAAAAAGGATTCCAATCAGATTTATCTGTTTTTTTTTCTTGTCAATAGTGTTACTAAAATTCAACCTTGAGGATGCCAAGGTATGGTTTATATAATTGTCAGCCAGAAGGTTGATATCTAAGTGTCCATACATATACTGTAATTTTTGTCTGTAAACATTGTACCATGGATTACATGAATGGCATTGCAATGTGATTTGTACCACTTTGCACGCATCTCCAATTCCACTGGTCAGGTGAAGAACAGCCAACCCATGTTCCGTTCTTTAGGCTCCCTTCAGTTGGAGAATAAGAAACACCATATTTTATCCCGTGGATGAAATATATAGAAACAAATGATGGATTAGTAAAATCTTATTTCCGGAATTCCAGAGGGGTTTATTTATTCTTGATCGAACAAAAAGTTTTCGACGACCAATGTCGATGACGACGGCGACAGCTGCGCCTTATCCACTTGGCACCACGACGTCAAGTCCAAGCGCCGCAAGCAAACTCCCGGTGAAAGGTGCGCCTCTCGTTCACTCTACCTCGTGCCTTATCCACGTCCCTTATTCCACCCACAAGGTATTCGACGAAACGCCTCTTCAAACAAATTGCCCATCTCCTGTTTGTTTAATTGCCGAGTCCAAAAACTAAAGCAAAACCAAGACGCGATCGAGCGATGACGGCCTCGGCGACCGCGGCTGCCGCTATCGCTTCTCTCTCCTCCCCACTCTTCCGCCGTTCTCCGAGGCTCTCCGCCGCCGCAGTCCTCATCCCGCCCTCCATCTTCTCCCCTCGGTCCGTCGTGGCTGCCGCCGCCGCGCCCCCCAGGCGCCGCGTCTTCTGCCAGGTCGCTGTCTCCACGGACGCCTNTCTTCTGCCAGGTCGCTGTCTCCACGGACGCCTCGTCGTCGTCGCCCGCGGACGAGGAAGCGGAGGCCGTGGCCAAGGTCGGGAGGATGGTCCGCGTCACGGTGCCGCTGACGGTCTACCATGTGCTCAAGGCCCCCGAGTTGGATCTGAATGGATTGGAAGGGGTGATCAAGCAGTACGTCGTGGTGCACAAGGGGAAGCGGATCTCCGCCAACCTGCCGTTCAAGGTCGAGTTCCTGATCGAGGTGGAGGGCCAGCCTCGTCCCGTCAAGTTCCTCGCGCACCTACGGGAGGACGAGTTCGAGTACTTGCCATCTTCGGATTGAACTGTGGATGCCTAACCCGTGCAAAGATGCGAAATGCAGTTCGGAAACCTGCATAAAGCTCCTTCCTTTTGGTTTTCTGGTAACTGTGCTAGTTGTGAATCGGTTGTCAAACAGCAGAAAATTGAGGAAGAAGAGAACTTGTTGACACAAGTAAGTTTCTTTATATGTCTTCTCTCTGTTCAGCTGCAACTTAGTAGTTAGATCTTGTTGTACAATTGATATCATCATATCAAGACCATGTGGTGTCTGTAATTTGTACCTCTCCATGAGGATACTTGTTAAATAAAGTTTTTGATGACTGATATGAAAAGAAGATTATACAAAGAAAAAGTTATTTCAGTAGTACTTGAAAATACATCAGAACTGAGAAGAGTTTTTGTGCAAAGAATCTAGGTGAGTTTTTCTTTTTTTTGGTTAACTTTAGAGGGGTACTTGGGTATGGAGTTGTGAAGTGATCATGTCCTAAGATATGCTCAGACTATGGTAAGAACAAGTTTTTGTTCCTTGTGCATACTTGCTAGCTAGTGCTAACACCTATTTGTGATGATTTCTTATGCATGCACCTTGGAGTTGTTTTCTGAATGTTAAGGTCGACTTTTACTATTTGCAAGTAATCACAGAGTCCTTCAGTTCCCTCTTTCAAGGATGTGACTTGTAAGCATGATCCACTTTAAACCCCTTAACTTACTAACATCATCATTTGTGGCTTACATTTCCATTTTAATATACTGTTGTGTGTTCTTTCAAGTTGTGTTTTATTTGGATGCTCTGTGCCTTGCCTAGCACAAAGTTAGATAAATTACTTTGGCAATCCAAAGACTTTAGCATTACTTTCCTGAAACAAAAAGAGACAAAACACATTGCTTTTATTAGATTATGGTTTAAGAGAAATACACGTTAATTCAGCTATTGTTAGTCGACAAGTGTTAAATGAATTCTTTTCAATGGGTCACCAACTGTGAAACAATTGTGATTCAGGATTTTGTACAGTAACTGTTTCTTATAATAATTTTTGCTTCATGATTTATTTTTGTGCTTTATTTGTCCTTCTTATTCTTCCAAGTTGCAGGAATGAGATCGATCTTCATAGTTCATGTACTGATGTTTAATTTTATTTTCTCTATCTGGTGTTTACCAATTCCCTTCTTCTATAACATAAACTTCATCAACTGATTGACTTGTTGCATGCATAATGTTTTTTACATGGACACTTAGCTGTGGGATGTTTTGAAAGAGAACATTATTACACAGTTAATGCATAGTGTTCAACTTATTTCCTTTTGTTGATATGTTAGATAGTTGTAGTGTGTAATTTTTTTTAAAGAAATGTATTATCCATGCTTTGAAAATCTAATTGAGATCCCTACGGTCCAAGTTTATTTGAGCCTTCAAATGACATAATTTTTCTGCATGTTGCTTTATGTTTTTTGTGTGAAACTTTGCTACCAAAAAATCAAAAGGATTTTGTCCAATCCTAACTTAGTTTGGGTATAATTTTTCTACAATGGATTTGACTTATTCAGTTAAGAGAGTGTATCAAGGAATAGTTCATGTTCAGAAGTTTGTTTTTCGAATATTGATCTTACGCCATATCATTGACATTCTTAGAAAATTATGCACCGTCCTGTGTCGTTCTTGTTATGTTAAAATTGGCATCCCTTTTCCTTTGGTCTACTACATTTGTTGTTTGAAAAAATGCAAGCTGAAGGCGAGAAGGCAAGAAGGTTTCTCATTTTGAAGTGTCATTTTGTCGAGTGATGATGTGGATTATGATAATTCACGTTTCAAGTCATTCATTTTATACAGAATCAGTGCAACTTTTCTGCGGTTCCAAAATGAGAAATTCACCTCAATCCTCTTATGTGGATTGGATTACATATTACTTGGATTCCTTGAAACCGTTCTTATCCAAACATTTAGTACAGATAAATGTGTACCATTTATGGCTGAAAATAATAAAAAGAACTCTAAGTTAAGGTCCTATTTAAAAGAAGCACGTACCCCTTAAAAAGACCAAAAGATGCTGCTGCAGGGACACTTTCTGAACAAAGGCAGTGCGGCCAAAATCAGAGTCACAAGTTCACGTTAAATCATTCCAACCACTTGATTATGTTCTGCTGCTGCAGCCGCAGGCAAAGTTCCTCAGAAAGTGTGCTCTCGACTCAAAAAACAGAGCATCTTAGAATAACTTTCCAAATTGGAATCGGATTTCAAATCTCTTTTAGCAGATTGATCCATTCTTCTCTAGCAAAGGTTAAAGCTTCGAGCTTTGCACCTCTAATTTTTTCAAACATTAATTCAATTCAATTCAGAGTAAAGATCCAATCCACTCTATGATTCAAAATTCCATCTTTTAAACTCCATTCCAGATTTTGGTCTTCTTTTTGTTTTCTTCTCATAATTCCTCTGTCCCTCTTTTCTTTTTGTATTTTTTTTATCTACACTTCACCTGCCACACAACAACAAAATGAGATGAGGACACAAATTGAAACGCTGTCGTTTCATTTCCCCTTCTCAGATGCATCCATTCATCCTCATTAATGTTATTGCCATGTAGCCGTTATGATTCAAAATCTCGACAAATAATTTAGATCTCTCTCTCTCTCTCTCTATTATATATATTCTTATATGCACATCTCTCTCTTTCTATCTCGACAAATAATTTAGATCTCTCTCTATATATATTATATAAATATATATATACATACTCATATGCATCTCTCTCTCTCTCTCTCTCTCTCTCACACACACACACACATCCCGCTCAAACACTGTTTGCGAATTTGAAAACCTTTCACTTCTTTTTTCTCTTTCCCTTTAACAAAAAAAGCAAACTTTTGCATGCTTCAAAAGAAGCATCATCAACTGCAGCGCTTCTTTTGGGCGCTCGAAAGCCGCCGCCTTTGGCTTTGCTTTCCATTCCATATTTACGTTCGAAAGCGTAAAGATCCTTTCATTTTACCCTTTTTGGACTCTCCCTTCGAATCCTTCTTTGGATCCCTTTGCCTTCTCGATCCCTCGCGTCGAACGACGACATGGGCCTTTGTTTGAGCAAGAAGAAGAAGCAGCAGCACCAGCAGCTGCAGCAGCCTCCTGATGCTGCTGCTCCTCCTTGTTGCGCCCATGGCGATAAGAAGAGAGACGAGAGGAAGAAGCCTGGCCAGAAAATAGTGGTGGCAGAAGTCCCCGCTGAGAAGAAACTGCAGGTGTTTGCCGAGGTCCCGACGCCGAAGAAGAGCGCAGCCGCCGCCGCCTCCTTCCTCACTGCAGGCGATGAGAAGAAGAAAGGCGAGGCGCCGGCGATGTCGGCCGGGAAGTTGAACGACACCGGCGGCATTGCCGGAGGGGATGCTGCTGTTGTCGGTTTTGCTGTCGAGGACTTCAAGCCCGCGCCTGTCAGGATTTCCAGTTGCACCAAGGAGGAATTGGACGCCATACTGATACAGTGCGGCCGCCTCAGCCGGAGCTCCTCTGGGGCCGGCCTCAGGCGGTACTCGGGCTCGAAGCGGAGCTACGACTTCGACAACGAGAAGAAGGCGGGGGAGGAGGACGAAGGGGAAGACTGGGGAGGGCGGCCCGTCTCCAGACCCTCCCCGCGAAGGCGGACGCCCGGCAGGGATCGTTCGTGGAGCAGGGAGCGGTCCGGCAGCGGCGCTGCCGGAGGGGGACGGAGGGTGAGCCGGTCGCCCGGGCGGCGATCTGAAGCTCCATCTGCCTCTGGAAGTGGCAACGAGAGGTCTAGGCAGCCGGCGAAGATGGTGTCCGTGCCCGCGAGGGACAAGGCCGGCAGGGGATTGTCCCCTACCACGGCGGTCAGGAGAGGAAGCGAGGTGAGCGCAGCGAGGGTTGCATGTCCTAGATCCCGGTCGCCGGCGAACTCCTGCCGGATCTCCAACGAGAACGCTATGCATCACAGTGCATCGCAGGCGAACCAGCCGCAGTCCCTCAGCCGGAGCTCGTCGCAGAAGGCGGAACATTCACCTTGCAGACGGAATCCCATGGTGGAAATCCATGAGAATACTCTGAGAGGACACCAGAACACCAACCATGAGACCAAGATACAGAAGGCCACCCAAGTTCAATCACAGGTGAGAAATCATGATGGCTTCAACAGCGTTATCTCCTCTCTGTTCTAACTCTTTGTGTTGATGAAATCAAAATTGGTTCTTGGTTCAGAAATCAAGTGAGAATTCAGCTCCACTGCGCAAATCTGAGCAAAGAGCTGGTGGTGGAGAAGCAGATGCATTAAATGGTGTCAAGACCAAGCAAGTGCTTAGTGGAAGAACTAAGGATCAGGAAATGAAGCCTCAGATAGTGGAAGAAGCAATGGAGAAGAGTTCATGGAATGGTACTGATGAAACATTAAATGTTGGATTTGAAGGCACCAATACAAGGACGAGGCCTTCCAGGAGGTGTTCCAGAGACCTTGACCATGCTCTTGGCGGCTTGAGCATTGCAGACAACCTCATGAATTCACATTCTTACACCTCCATGCTGCTTGAGGACATCCAGAATTACCACCACCAGCACCAGGGCACTGCCTTTTCTCTCCCAGCATGCGTTTCGAAAGCCTGCTCCATCCTGGAAGCCGTGGCTGATCTCAACTCATCATCCCATGAGAATAAGAACTCTGAGGGAGACATGTCCACTAATGGCAATGGATTGTTCAGTGAGATGTATGGGACAAGGGGATTGGCAAAAAAGGAGTCGTTCATGGAGTCAGAGATATTGGTGAAAGATGATCTGATGGAGCCGAGCCTGCACAAATATGTCACTGTGAGGGGATTGGACTTTGAGATGGAGCCTCAGGAATCAGCTGGGAGCAATAGTTTTGTCGGGCAGCCGTGGGCTTCTCCATGGGGTCCTGATTCAGTCGATTCGGCTGACCCATACTGGACTTCAAGCTCCATCAATGGTGACGAAGTAGAGCAGGAACATCATCTGCAGCAGCGGGCACAACTGGAGGTTTCTCGTGAATCCGAAGCTCGGGGAAGAAGATCGAGGGGTGGTTCTGCTACTAACAACTTCATGGCTCCAACATCAAGCAGCAAGAGGAGAGAGCATCAACATCACAGTCAGCTACAACGTGCAGTTAGTAAGTAGTATCATGGTTGCAAGTGGAAGGACTGGCGGCAGCCACAAGTTCTTGACAGAATTATCTTCTGATTCAGTTACAAACTGGGTTGTATATGTATAGCAAGACACTTTGCTCTACACAGATATTTGCTTCTCCTTTGTATTATTTTCTTCACTACATGCTGCTCATTGGTGATGGCAATGTAATGGCAACTCATATTCTTTGTTGTCTCTCTCGCTTTCCTGTTCCATTGGAAGCTTTTAATATCAATAATTATCATGTAGACATATCTTTCGATATCTGCAAGATATTTGCTCAATGCAGCCAGCACATGTCTGTTCATGGCCAAGTGCTTTATATAAGTCGTGCAATGAACTTTCCATAATGAATGTCTTTTTTTTCAGAAACTCATCTACACTAATGATTTGGAAATATGGGAGGTTAACCACATCACATTACCAGTCACAGTAAATGCTTGTTTGATTGAAGATCAAGGTGTGTGACTTCTTTCGAAAATTTGTGTGCAAGTGTGTCCATATGGCAACGTTTTTGCGCCCACATCACATATCATGTGCCTTTTGAGGCTGCTCAGCAGCGGGATCATTGTAGTTTGTGATTAATCATTGTAAAATCCTTTCCATATTCAATAATAGATATCTCATTTTCCGAAAGAATAAACATAGAACAATCAGTTTCACACTATTGCTAATGACTAATCTTCCATTGTTAAATTCCAGAATGTCAATATACTTGGTGTCACCTGTTAACGGAAAATAAGCGCCACTGATATCTTCTCTAAGATCTGCTCCAAAAGATTCAAGAAAAGAACCAATTGATTTGAAGGCTTGATCCCATTATCCAACCTAATACTTGTCAATATCCATTGATGACCTACTTTTCAAGAGAATGAAGTGTCTGTATTGTGTCTGACCTTTTATCAGTTGGAGCCTGTCAAGGGACAAGTAAAAAAGGGGAGCCTACAACAGAAGGTAACAGACTCAGCAGATAATCAGTTAATAACTTAACTATTCCAGGCAGTCACACTGAATATTCTAATAGCCTGCAAATAATTTAATAATAAATCAACTATGCAAACTCATAAAATGGACCTGAGACTAGCTTGCTGTCATGATCACAGGAAAACCAATCAGTAAAATGGACCTGAGATAGGAAACACAAAAGAAATTCAACAATTTCATGAAGATCATCAGCTAAAACCAGCAATGATTATTCTTCTGCGCTGAAAAACACATTGAGAAAGGTACTTAGCTCAAATACACTTCTTTTTTTTACCATTGCTGTCATCAAGATCATTTGCCAATCTAGCCTTACAACTGCCTTGTACAACTAAAAAGAATTTATTTATTCTTTCATCAGCTTCTTCCAATGTACAATTCAAAATAATAGTATTGTTTTCCTCTGATGGCAGTTCTGAAACCTATTAAGATAACAACTTGCAACCATTTGACAGACTTATACACCTAGTATGCTGTTGAAATGAAAGTGAATTAATCATCTAGTTTAGATGTCCTATCTTTGGAGTGCTGAACTTTTCTTTTTCATTTCAGTGAATGTGGCTTAATATTCTAGCATTGTGGCTATGAAACAAGTTACTAATTTGTTGATCCCAGAGAAAGCTTATAGTTACATTGTTTATCAATTCCCATATGAAAATTTCTGATTAACTTACATATATTCACCGTATGGAACTGCCACTCTCTTAGTAGTGGAGGAGTCGGAACTTCATAGAGGGCTTTCTCAAAATCATCAAATACTAAAAAAAAGCACATGGAATAAAAGAAAGAAAAGCAAAGTTTCTATCAACTCTGAATTTCTAGCATGGAATGTTGGTTTTACATATTATATTTCAGAAAACTGCACAATTAGAATTGAGAAAAAAAGGTAATTATAACATTTTGGATTTTCGGTGAGATTGAAGAATCTAAAAATACCCAGCATCTTCTTTTGAGAAGTGTGAAAATTTTGCATTGTCAAATACACAAAAATCACAAGGAACTATGCGAAAATCAAAGTCTTATCTTAATACCCTGGTCCTATCATGGAATTTGAATTTTGAGGATTATTTGTAGAAAAGTACAAAATTGACGTTGAAAAAAATATTTGACACTGAATAGAAGGTTTCAGAATTCAAGGAATTTTGGTAAACGGTCTTCTTTGCATGCTATGGCTGGGATCTCTCATGGCAGTCACGGACCCTTCTCCCACCTGGCTCATCACATTTCTGGCGAGGGGTTGCTACAGTCCTCTCACATATGAGGTCATATTTCTCAACTTGCTTGGGCTTAGGGGACATTTTCGCCTTCTAGAACCATGAGTGGACGCCTGGGGACACATTGGCGGGGTCCTTTCCGCGATTAGCCGCACTATCTGGACACCCGAGGGAGACTGTCCATGACTGCTGGTTGGCGACAAATACAGGTGGCAACGGAATATGGCTCCCTCAGTTCAGATCTGGACTATCAGATCAGCGCTACACAGAGTTCCTCAGGCTATTGGAGCGGATAGGCAGGTTCACTCCAAATGCCTCCATGCCAGACTGTTGGCGCTGGCTATCAAGATACTACTAGGCGAACAGGATCTATAGACAGCTTCTTCCAAGAGGCACGACCCCAGACTGCATCAGAGCTGACTGTCAATGAATCTAGCGCCTACACATACCACTCAAAGTCACGCTCTTCAAACATGGTAGACTCCTGACGAGAGTATATCGGGTGCGTTGGGCACCACATGCATACACCACATGCGCATTATGTGGGACAGCGGATGTAACGCCCCAAAATTCGTCTAGATACACGGTCAAATGTATATTTGACACGTGGTCTAATGGATCCGAAAGCGTCACGACAATATACAATAAACGATATAATCTGATAAAAAGAAAACACTCTTTATTTAAAATACCATTAACATATGATCCTGAGCATAAAGATCCATAAGTGATGTTTAATATAATGTTCACATCACACGATAAATACATACAAACAGAAATTTTACAGCATATGCTCAAAGGCTACGAAATACAACACATACGATAGAGCTATATGACATAAGTAAAAAGACTCAGTAGTGACTCCATGTGCAATTTTTTTCTCGTCAA